>JARYGA010033352.1:0-46713 GCA_030545235.1 Helianthus tuberosus | reverse complement strand
AAACTACTTGATAAAGAACGGTATACCGAACAGTGGCAAGATGATTTCCGTTGCGAACTTCGGCCGACCATGCCGCGAACCTGAACCGTACCGGAATATGACCCAAGCCGACCCAACCCGTTCACTACCGTCGGTGCCGGATATCCAATCACCACCACTGTTGACTCAACCCGGAACCAAGTCTGACCCGTGTCGCAACACCCAAACTCAAAACGATACTCGACACCATAAACTATGACCCCTGTCGAAACCGGAGCTGCTACCACCGTCATCGAAGTCGTCGCCGCCGCTGCCGTTGCCGCTGCGGCTTCTCTGGGTCACCGGAAAAGCAGACCCGCCTCGTCTGACCACCGCCATAGTTATCCGATTTCACTCTCTCTCTCGGTCTCTGTCTCTCTGTGCTCGAACCAACAGTCCGACGACACCACCATGCCACCTCCGCCGCCGTTTTGCTCCGTCGGACCACCAACCACGGTGGCTGGCCGCCGCATTGGTCGTCTGGACCACCTTGTGGTCTGCCGGTTTATTAACGAGGGGTAGGGAGACATTGGGGGGGGGGGGGGGGTTCGGCTGGGAACAATGGGTAGTGTATTGATGTTTAATTGTGTATGGGTGTTTTTGCAGAGAAGAAAGGGGGGATAAGAGATGCAGGTGTGTGCGTAGATGTATCGAGAAGGGGAGGTGAGTGAAGATGATTGTGTTGTCTTTGTTGTGAGTTTTTTGAGAGGAATGGGCTTGTGAGTTCCGTTTTTTTTTTTTTCTCCAAAGGAAAGTGCAGAGAAGGAGATGGGAGGGAAACAGGATAAGAGGGTGTCGGCTGTTCAAAATGAGGGACTAGGATTTCATAAGTCTTATATACATAGGGTTTGGTTAGTAGGCTTTGGGCTTGGGCCCAAGGCCCACAAGCCTAACCCCCGTGTTTAAGTGACCCAATCGTCCTTACGAACCCGTTTTCAAAACCCGAACGTCGTGTAATGTTGTAGGATATTATTTTAGGATTAAAATACGTAGGAGGGCGTCGGAAATCGATGTGTGACGCGTTCGCTCGTCGGTTGCGCTAAAATTGTGTAAAATACATCGTTTGACGTTATTCCGTTTTTCAATCTGATTTTCTAAAAATAGAAAACGAACTTGAATTTTTCTAAAAATATAAAATAATACGAAATTACAAGGCGTTACAATTACCCCCACCTACTCGAGGAAGCTCATGTGAGAGATGACTCAGCCTGAATTTCGGGACGAAATTCTTTTAACGGGGGGAGACTGTGATAACTGACACAAAACCGGTAATTTTCATACTAATTTAATAATTATTTGTCTCCTGAAATTATGTGCTTAAACGTCAACATTATGTGCTTACTTGTTTTACATATGAATTCATGCATGTTTCAATACTTCAATTATCGCATTGTGCATTACATTAAGCGTTGCGTCGGAACGACTAGTAAACTCACCGGTAAGACAAGTTGTGTCAGCATGACTGCAGAATACAATCAGACAATAGATTTAGGTCCTAGGAGTACGTCCAGCATCAAAAATACATTAAAACCCAAGTTTAGGAACAAGGGTTAACATAAACACTTTCCGGAAGCTAAAACAGACACTAAAAAGTACCCGAAACACTTTCCACCACCCCCACCGATGTCGAGGACTTCTGAAGAGTTGAACTCTCTTCTGAAAGAACGGATTTCTGAAGCTATCTCCCAGTATGAGGCGAATCGTGCTGAGCACAGTGGTGGCTCAGGAGGTACTGGTCGAAATGGACATGGAGACTCATCTGGAGGAAACCCTAACCAAGGTAACGTCGAGTTGATTTGCTACAATTTAATGAAACTTTTGAACGATCCTTGATTCATTGTTTCATTATTTGCTCATTCATGAACTGGTTGAATAAATTCCAGGTTGCACCTATAAGTAGTTTCTAGACTGCAAGCCACTGAATTACGATGGCACTGGAGGTGCAGTGGCATTCGTGCGCTGGACGGAGAAAACTGATTCCACGATCCGAATGAGCAAGTGCACCGCGGATTAACAAGTTACTTTCGTTACTGGGTGTTTGCCGATGAAGCTTTGACTTGGTGGAACTTATAAGTCCAGACTCTGGGTGATGATGCAGCTTATGGTATGTCATGGGTTGACTTGAAGGAACGAATGAGGGAGAAGTACTATTCACGTGCTGAACTTCAGAAGCTGGAGACTGAGTTTTTGTTAGTACATTATGTCTGTAGCTTCCGTCTGCATCGAGTCTTATGTATTTTGTCATGTTTGTGTGTCTTTGTATATGTATGTATATGTATGTATTTGTGTGTCTAGACAAAACAGGGAACGACGCGTTATCTGTCAAGTGAAATCCGTCGGATGACTTGTGTCATCCGAACGGATGGCCATCCGAACGGGTGGCCATCCGAACAGGTGACGCTCCACCTTCCCTGTTTTCCTATAAATACTAGGATAGTGGCATTTGTCTAGAACTTTTTGCTGAACTGTTATAGCGAAGCTCTGTCTGACTTTCATCTGGAACTTTTGTACATTCATTCTCAATCAATGATATCAGACATGTTAAGCGTTGATATTGTTGTTAGTGATTCTCAGACGGTGTCGAGGGATTCCGCACCTCGCCACTGATCGATTCTGCCACGTTCTACGACTAGAACAGATCCTGCGTAACGGCCCTAACAAGTGGTATCAGAGCCACAGGAAGCTGGATCGGAGATAGCAACAAGATTTCAGTCATTTTCTACAGATTTCAGTCAAATCTCAACGGAGATTCTGACAATTTCTTCATATTCTCCTACATTTATTGCAGTTTTCATATTTTCACACTTAAAAACAGAAAAATTCAAAATTAAGCTAGATTCCACGAACGAAATTGACTAAATTTGATATCAATCGGATCGGAATTCATAGCAGAACAATCCTACAAAGTTTCATACAAAAATTCGGACTAAAACATCATCAAATCGATCAAAAACTATGGATTGTTCTTCGCACATGCTTACGTCATCCATCCGATCGGATTGGACTAGTTTTTTTAATCACTTTTCATTGTTGACGTCATAAACTCGTTCGATCAAATCACCATCCGATCGGATTGGTTTGATATTTAAAGTTTTAAAAGCACAAGTCACTTCTTTAGAACGACCATCCGATTGGATCACCATCCGATCGGATCGCCATTCGACACTTTTGCACTTGTGTCATCCGATCGAATCACCATTCGATCGGACGCCCATTCGATCTGAATGCTCTTTTTTTGAAAGTTGTGAAATTTTTCTAAGTGTTTGATTTGTTTTCATGTACTTTAGAATGGGAGATGACTTTTTGAACCCATTCAGTGACATCTTTGCTTACAACATTGGAGATGCATCGACAAGTACAAACACCAATACCAATACAAGCTCGAAAAAGGCAATCGCAGATTCTTTAAGCATCGACAATGCTTATGGAACTTACAACAAGCCACCGAAATTGATGGCGATTGAAGATTACAACCGATGGGCAAACAGATTTGATGGTTGGCTGAAGGCTTTTGCTTATCCAAGTTGGAGGTGCATGAAGAATGGTTACGGTATTGCAAGACAAGATTATGAAAACTTGGCTGACAATGAACAGGAGATGTTTATTGCTGAACAAAAGTGCATAGCCTTGCTTCATCAATCAGTTCGAAACGATATTATTTCCCTGATTGATTATGCAAATTCAAAAGAAGTGCATTGGGGGAGAGGAGATTGTAAAAAATAAGAAACGACTATTAAAAAAGGAGTTTGACTTATTTGCATGCATGAAAAATGAAAATGTATTAAAGATGATTGAATGGTTTTGCCACCTAAAGATAGAACTCGTCAGACATGGGATCACAATTACCGAAGAAGATATGGTTGAAAAGTTGTTTGAGTCTCTACCAAATGAGAAAGATTGGCAATAGTATGGTCTGGTTCTGAAAAACACCAAAGCGATGTCAGAAATGACAGTTGACTGGTTGATCGAGAGATTTGAAAGTCATGAGTTGGAAATCAAGAAAATGAACAAAGTAAACAACACCCCATATCAACAGAATGTCGATCTCTACTACAGGGGAAGTATGATTCCAAAAACCACATCACCAAGATCCGCATTCACTGCTGAGAGTTCAAGCACGGTGACTCAAGAAAAGCAAAGCAACAGTTCATCACCCAGCAGTGGTTATCATTGAAGTGGTTCTTCTTCGTCTGTTCCAAGCAATCAGCAACAACAAAATGTTCCGAAAAATGTTTTTCAATGCAACATCGCTGTTAACCTGAACAACACTCAAAACTTCAACGAAGAGACAGCGAAACAACAAATGGTGTTCCTTTCTTCTATCTTAGAGTCGTATGAAAGTCTGGTAGCCGGAAAGATCGGAAATACAAATCTTACAAAAGAGGACTACGACCAGATAGATCATGAGAGATGGAATTGATCGATATACGCTGGTGCATGGCCAGTGTAATCCGCAGAGCACAACGGTTCATGGAGATCACAGGAAGAAATTCCATTGGAGGGCCTTCGACAAAATTGGGTTTTGATAAGTCCAAAGTGACCTGCTTCAAGTGTAAGAAAAAGGGGCACTTTAAGCGTGAATGCAGAAACCGCGAAGAGCCGCCCAGAATGAAGCAGATCGAGGAGACTCCTAAGGAAAAGTCGAGAGCTTTAGTTGTGATTCAGGATGATGAAGGTTTCGATTGGAGTGAATTCCTGCCCGAAAATGATGCAGTTGGGTTTGCATTTATGGCACAAATTGAACGAATATCAGAACCAACTGAAGAGTCAACTAACATCCGTCGTAAGATGTTGGTATTACATATGAAGGAAAAGATCTATGCTGCTTGGAAAGAAGCCAAAAGAGCAAATAGATGGGATCCGGATCGGGAATGTTATTTTGATCCAAAAGGCAACATCATTGTGGAACCGTCATCAGTCGAAGTCGAAACTCTTATAAAATCGATAGCAGAAACTGAAAGACTGAGAGATATCTAAGAAGCAAAGAAAGCCGAAGAAGAAAGGCTAAAGTCAAAGAAGGTAGACGATGGGATCATCACTACTAAGGAAATGACGGTAGAAAACCTGACAAAAATGGCCGACAAAGTTCTTATGGAAAAAGCACTCGAGGTAGATACCAAATCTACTTCTAGTCCTGAGTCAACAAGCAAGGTCAGTAGTAGTGGTTCAAACAATGAATCAGGTAAGACTGATTGTGCTAAAACAGAGAGTGATTGCAGAAATTGCATGAAAGAATGCAAAGTCTGCAGCACACATGCGTATCTCTCACTCAAAAAGACCCAAGATCTGGTTGAAAAAGTCGACATGGTTGAAAAATAAGTTTTAAATCGAGATAAACTGCTTAGAGCTTCAAATGAAAGAATTAAAGAATTAACCGAAAAGATTGAAAAAGATAAAACTGATGTTGAACGGTTTAAGAAAGAAAATGAAAAGTTAACTCTTGAAAATAGAACAATTTCTGAAAATTTTGAGAAGTTGAAAAGAACAGTTAAGGATTTTGACGAACAAAATGGTAAAACTTACAAAGAAAATGTTCATTTGTCTGGAGTTCTTCAGGCAAAAGAAAAGCAAATCAATCAGCAATTGGACGAGATTGCAAGTCTTAATCTTCAATTCCAAGAAGCTAAGATTGAAAATGAAAGAATCAATCTGAAATTGACCAGTTACAACTCTGCTAGCTTTATTCTTCAACACATCATTGCCAAACCAATTGGGAAGAACAAAGCTGGTGAAGATGTTTACTCGGATGGAACAGGGGTGCCACCACTTGTGCTTAACAATTTTTCTAAGAAACAATCCGGGTTGGTTAATGAAACAATTGAGAAAACAGATGCTGAAAAACTTCCAGAAAAAATTGATGTCACATTCACTTCATCATCTGATGAAGATAGTGTTCAATCTAAAGTCGTAAAGAATGTTGTTGAAAAAGTACTAAAATCAGACAGTAATTCGACTGAAGATGAAGAATGTTTTCTGAACAACTACATTCCGAAATCAAAATCCCAGATCAACTCAAGTGATGAACCTACTACTGTTATGTACAAGATGTGTGGTTCTGATAAGTTGTACTCAGATATTGAATTTCCAATTGAGAATGTGAATGTTGACAAGCTGAAGCAAGTTTTCAAACTTGTTGAAATTGAGGTTTCTCAAATTGAAGGTTTAAAGAGTTCCAAAAGGTTTTTGAACTTTGAAAAGGATAAATCTTACTATAAGAAACCTGTTGTGCCACCACGTTTTAACAAGAACAACCAAAACAGATGGCCGGGTGGTTATTAGGGTGGTAAGAACAATCAAAAGAGGAACTTTCAAAACAAAAAGTTTGTCGAAAAGACAGTGTTCGTTAAAAGCTCAAGTTCAATGTCCGAACAAGAATCGGAAATCTTTTCGAAGAAAAATGAAGAATTTTTTTGCAAAGAAGGCCTCACAGCCTCAGACTGAAGGGAAAAGTCGGGTTGTTGACACCCGCACTTGCTTCAAATGCAACGAAGTTGGACACATTGCACGAAAGTGCACCAACTCAAAACCTAAGTCTGTGGTTGTTGAGAATCCAAGAAAGAAAAATGATATCAAAGGCAAAGCGCCAATGTTTGTTGAGAAGAAGATTTTGAAAAATGAAAACATTAAAGTCAAAACAGAAGTTAAACCTGTTAAACAACCGGCACCATCACAACCGGTAAAGAAAGATGACAACTTTTACAAACGGGTTACTTCTCCTCAACAAACTTGGAAGCCAAAGTCAAAATCTGAGGTTAAGACATCAGCAGAGTCAAAATCAAAGGCTTCTGATACTACAAAACAATCATCTTCAACCAAATCGGTTAAGATGAATGTACCTTTGGATTTTTACGAGAAGTTGGAGAAACAAACTTCGACCCCACCAGGGAAGAAGTATGTTCCAAAGAAAGACCAACCATCTGGTCAACCTTTGAAAGACGAATTCTTTTTATACAAAGAGGTTAAGGTTGGATCTGAAGAGAGTCTTAAAATGAATGACAAGAATTTCCCACCATTATACACAACAAATCTCACATTAACGTCAAGCTACCCGAGTCAAATGAGGCTTGGGTTGCTTCAACTTCTAACTAAATGTTTGTGAAATGTGCAGGAGCTCCCGAGATCTATCTCAAAGTGGATTATGGATAGTGGAGCATCCCGGCACATGACGGGGAGAAAGACCCTGTTATACGATGTTAGAGGTTTCAACGGTGGATACGTCAGTTTCGCAGGAAATCAAGGAGGACGTATTGTTGGGGAAGGAACATTATCAAATGGTGTAATTACATTTGAGAGAGTCAACTACATAGCAGAGCTGGAGAACAATTTACTCAGCATTTCTCAAATCTGTGACAGAATGTACTCAACTCACTTTACTGACAAGGAATGTCTGATCCTAAAGCCGGGGTTTGTCATCCCCGAGGAGTGGATCATCATACGAGCACCAAGGGTTAATGATCTGTATGTGTTGGATATGATTGTTGCTACGACTACCACGGGTCAACCTCAGTGCTTCGTATCAAGAGCTACTGAAAAGGAGTCAGAGCTATGGCATCAAAAGATGGGCCACATTCACCTACGCAAGATGAACTACCTGGTGCATAATGATCTTGTAAGAGGAGTTCACTTGAAGAGTTTTCATCTGGAGGGAGAGTGTATCAGTTGCATAAAGGGAAACCAACGAAAGAAATCCCATCCATGCAAAAAGATGAACTCAGTCTCGAAGCCACTGGAGAGACTTCACATGGATCTCTTTGGTCCTGTGAATGTCAAGAGCATTACGGGTGATCTTTACTGCTTACTGGTCACTGATGACTATTCGAGATTCTCATGGGTGAAGTTCCTAAAGTCGAAAGACGAGACATTTGAGAATTTTGCTGAGGTTATTCAGGAAGATAGAGAATTTGTACCAAACACGCATTCAAAAACTAAGAAGTGTCAATGGTACAGAATTCAAAAACAACAGAATGGAGGAATTCTGTGATCGAAAGGGTATATTGCAAGAGTTCAGCGCACCACACACTCCACAACAGAATGGAGTCGCAGAAAGAAAGAAAAGAACGCTGATCGAAACGGCAAGAACGATGCTAGCTGATTCAAAGTTACCAATCATTTTTTTGGGCAGAAGCAGTATCAGTCGCTACCTATACACTCAACAGGGTACTTACTGTGAAGAAGAACAACAAAACATGTTTCGAGTTGATCAACAATCGCAAGCCTAATCTCGAGTATCTAGAGCTGTTCGGGTCTCCCTGCACTGTTCTAGATCTCGATGGCAAATTTGGTTCAAAGAGCATAGAAGGCATCTTCGTGGGGTATTCCAGTCCACTCAGACGAGTCTTTGTTCCAAGTCTCAAAAGGATCATCGAAGCACAACATGTTGAATGTCAAAGCTACACAATGCCTCCACAGAAGCCTGCAGACTCATGGCGATTCGACTATGATGCCTTATGGGATTCATTTGATCTAGAAGAAGAGCCAAAGTTCTTTGATGATTTGGATATTTTAAGAGAATATGAAGCATCTCAGGGAATATTTCCAGCGAGGTCTTCTACATGTCAACTGTCATACCCCCAAAATACCACATGCGGAACCACAGCGGGACGTGTGACGTACCAGGATCCAAGCCACTAATCACATTGAACTACGCATAGTATTTAAGTAAAACATTCCATTTCATTTCAAAATATAAATCCAAGTCTTGAGTTAAACCAAAGTAAGTATTCAGCGGAAGCATTATGTAAACAGTAAGTCCATGGTTTCAAAACAAGTGTTCAAGAACCAATGTAACAAAAATCCAAGAGTCTCGATCAATGACCACTCCAACGCTCCCAGATAGCAAGTCCATAGCCAAGAATCTAACGTCCTGCAAGCATGCAGACAAGCGACGCTGGTGAGTTCAAAGTTTTGTTAACGTGTTTAGTTACCAGTTACCAGATTAAAACATTTCACAGATTCATTGTTGTTAATCACACGTTTACCGCCGATGGCTCCAGATTATTTGCCCTAAACCCCATTGCCTCTATCAAAGCAATGGTCAAGATGGGGGTCACTAGTTCACTCCCGACCTCCTCGGTGCGGTGTGAGGGTGCCAAACCTAAGTAGCGCTACTAACTAGTACCCTGTTGCCCTACAAGCAACGATCGGTAGGTGGGACTTGAATGATAGATACAGACGTATATTAACCAACAACCCAGGATTAACATTCCAGTCAAACCCACTACCCGATATTCCTCCCCGGAACGTTTACCAGATGTCCCCAACCCGGGATGCATGCTTGAAAAAGAGCAGTGAACTCACCTTGGTTTGCTCGGTAAGATTAACTACTGGTTCGCACTTAAACAGTCACAGCCTATGGTATTCACGTATGCTGTAGGATCGTTTTCAGACCCAAACGAGTCGATCAGAAGAGTTTTACTCAGAACGAAAGGTGGAAACAGACGTACTGAGGTCAATTCAGCTAGAATATCACTTTAAACTGTCGTTATATTGATTTCACAATGATTTACAGTGAGACGACACTTCGGCAGCACTTCGTTGCTCTGACCAGAATGATTACCTCTGATCTCGCTTGAACAGGTATATGTAATGATCTAATTCCGCTTGAAACGGTTCCAAGCGAAATTAAGATTCCAAGCGGAATCTAATTTCGCTCGAAATTACATGATGCACTTTCAAGCGAAATCACCATGTTCAAGCAAAATTACTTGTTTTCTCAAACTACGTGCCCTGTTCTAATATTCTAAGTACAAGACTCGATACAAGACGAAGTCGACAGACGCATGCACCAACAGACTCCCCCTCGAATGTTGATGAGTCTTAAAGTGTCGAGTCTTCGCATCTTCAATCTTTATCAGTCTTCGGGCTTCTCTTCTGAAGTATCTGACACTGTAAAGCAATATCAAATCTTCTCCCTTCTCTTTTCATCACCAACAGACTCTCCTCGAACAAATAATCTTCAATCTCAGAATTGCAATCTGGCTCTATCTTCTCTTGATCAGATCTCTTGATTTCTTAAGTTCATCAGCATCAGCAAATTTTGTGAACTCCAGGATCAGAACTTGGCTCTACAATCTTCAAACTCCCCCTCTCAGTAAGCTGGGATCATAGCCTGGCATGTTAAAATCACAGAGTTCTCAGGTATTGGAACCTAACTCTCTATCACTCAGATATCCTGCACATTCTCTACCCAAAAGTAAATTTTCTAATGATCACTTGTAAAAACAATTTCACCATCTAATGAACACTTGTGGATAAGATATTCAGACAATGATTTAACAATATTAATTTCTGATGAATCACTTGCAGGAATAACGTTTTTATTTCAAAAACTTTTCTCATTTCATTTCAAAACATCTCAAACAATTTTTACCCAAACCATTTGTTCATCATGTTTAGCACTTGAAATTTTGAAAATCAGCTCTCCAACACCAGTTGTCAAAAATCTTTTTGAATTTTTCAAAATTTATGCTAAAAACACTGAAAATCTTTTTGGATTTTTGAACATAAAATGAAATGAAATGCAGTAAAGAAATATTTACAAACAATATTTTTGTGAGTTTGTGTAAGAGGATCATATCAGTTTTTGACAAGTCACAAGTACCGTTGAGCTTAGTTACACATTAAGAATTAAACAATTCACTTAGATTGTCGATATACTGATCCACTTAAATTCTCACACAAATTTCAACTGATTCAGGATATGAATTAGGTGTATTAAGGACTTAAACTCATTCATGTGTCCCACCTCTTGAATATACTCCCGTATCCAGATCCCAATATTCAGTCTTACAGGTGAGTATACCACAGATGATATCTGTAAAGGGTTAATTGCGAAACCGTGAGAGCTCAGGTCAGAACTTCCGTTCAGCAGAGAGATGACGGCTCGACTTTTGGTGAGTCCCCTTTAGAGGATCTTTTTTACAACATCAATGATTATCAATTTTATTGTTTCATCATTTTTGCTGAGGGCGGCGCTATATTTCAAGCAAGCAGTAAAGTATTCTCTGGGGACTAGGCCATTGCTTCCACAAAATCAGAAGTCCCGAGATAATACCCCAGATATCACTGAGTATAAAGACCTAGTATCTCAGAAAGAGGGACCTTTCAAACGAGATTTCAGGGGTTACCTATATATCCAAGTAGTGTTCCCCACGAAATAATTAAGTTTGAATTTAAGTTTATATCCCGAAAAAGCTTACTAAATGTGTAAAAACCTATCGGCATATCATCAGTGAGACTGTTTAACACTATTTAATCATTACATTTCTTTAGCATACTATAACTGTCTACTGATGTACTATCATTTCCTCTTCTTTAACACAAAAACTCATTTTTTCATTTTTTCATGTTTTTGACCTTTTCAAATTTTCAAATGTTTTTGGATTTTCTGAAAATTTCTTACTCCCCCTAAAAAACAAACACATTTAAAGGAAATTTGAAATTGACAACCAATATCGAATCACTTCAATTCGCCATCCACTTGGCATAAACAATCAGAACTCCCCCTCACAACAAACTATTTTCCCATTATGATTTCAAAACAATTAATTTTTTTTTAATCAAATGGTTTTTTCCAGAAAATAAGTTTTGTTGATTGATTTTACCATTTGTAAGTTAGGGATTCATCACGTTGTTTTACAACCATTTGTAAGAAAGATAAATCAAGTACAAGTTAATGTCCCTGATTAATCTTAAACATTAAGTACCACTTGTAAAAATAGTCCAATCAAGTTCAAACTAATGACCTTGATTTTACCATTTGTATCACAAACTCTTTTTCAACCACATGGCTTACCAACCAATACCACATGTAGGTTGAATTCTCAAGATGCCGATACCTACTCCTCACTTACCAACCTGGGAGTTCCGACAAGTCATACTAGTGACCAATTTTCAATTTTTCAACAAACAATATAAGGAAGATGCCGATTCCTGCTCCGCGATTACCAACTTGGGAGCTCCGGCTAGTCCAGAATTTTACTGTTCATAATAGGTACCATCCCAGTCACAAACCAGGGATGATACTTTACCTTGCTTCTTTGTTTTCTTCTCATAAAATTTCTTGACTCCCTTGACCTTCCTGTCAACCATTTTTCCAAAAATATTTTTAACTTTGGAGTTAAAAGCCTTTTCAACATCAAAATCTTTCTTTTCTGAGAAAAATTGATTTGAAATTTCAACTTTATCAACTTTTTGTTTAAAGTTTTCAGCCTTCAATGGTGGAAAATGAACATCATCCATTGGAGGAACTGAATTCTCACATTTAACCTCAAATTGTGGCTCCTCTGATTTTGTAGAATCAAATTCATCGTCAGAAGATAGCTCCTCTGATTTTGACAAATCAGAATCATTGCTAGAACTATCATCAGATTTCTTAACAACCCATTTTTGGTTGTCAAGATTTGCTCTTTTCTTATAAAACCTGTTTGAACATTCACCAATCTCAAACGTCGAATTTTTGAAAAGTTTAGTTCTATCAATTGGTGGTTCAAATACAACTTCTTTATCTTTCAATTTACGAGAAACTCCCTGTTTTGATTGTATTTCCTTGGAACAATTCTTGGCAATATGACCAACAGTGTTGCATTGGAAACAGATTCTCGTTTCTTTCATCTGATCAGCAAACTTCATTTCTTCTTGCTTCTTCGCAAGGAACTCTTTGTTAGATTGCTTCCAGAATGGACTCTTTTGTTCCTCCTCGGCAGACATACCTGCAACGAATATCATTTTTGTTTTAAAATCACAAACATATTTTTCATTTTTATGATTTTCTGGTGGAATAAAACCTATGCCTTTCTTTTTGTAATTACTGTTATGGTTAGGTTTCTTTCGATAACCATAACCTGAACTGTAACCCTTTTTCTTGTTTTCTCTTTGTTGAACTCTTGAGGTGTAAGATCTTGGTTTTACTTTAAGATTTACATCTTTTATTACAGACATATTAATTTCTTTTAGTTTGAAAACCTTTTTGATCATGTCAGGTTTGACACCTCTTATTGGAAATTCCTCATCAAAATATAATTTGTCAGAATCATTCAAAGTATATGCAACTTTAAACATTTCATCATCCAAATTAGATTTTGATAACAGGAATTCTTTATTGTAAACCCTTTTGCCCTGTTTGACAGATTGACTCGGAGTGCTGGACTCAGACTTTGACTTTGACATAGACTCCGACTTTGACATAGACTCCGACTTTGACTCCTCGGATTCATCTTTATCCAACACCTGATCGACCACTTTCTTTATTAACTCGGACTCATGATCAGTGTCAGATGATGTAAACGTGACATCAATATTTTCTGGCAAGTTAACTGAAGACTCCGACTCCCACTGTAAATTTGTTGCCTTTTCGACTCTTTTTGAATTTGGATTTCTCGGAGAATATCCATTTTCAAGCAGGGGTGGACACTTGTTATAATTGAAACCTTGTTTCTTACCAGAATCATTCACTTTAGTATCCTTCTTCTTTACTTCCTTTTTTTTCATGAGTCTTTTCTTCAGAAACCTTATGTTCTTCAGTTACTTCATCATCCTCAAATGCCTTCATGCCCTCAACAGTTGGATAAATCCTGTCAATGACATAAGAAGTACATGAGTAACTTTTTAATAAATGATTAACTTTTTCAGTTTCAATTCTTTGGGTTTCAAGTTTCTGTTCTAACACAGCATACTTCTCAATGTAGTTGTTCACAACTTTCTGCTTTATCATGAAAGCTCCTTGAAGTGTCTTCATTGCTGTTGCTTGTTCTTCACTTGTTTGATTATACTGATTCATTGCTTTGTTCAGAACACCATAAGATTCTTTCAGCCTATTCATGTTATTCATCAACTCACTGTTTTTCTTCTTTATAATCTCACAGTTTTCACAAATCACTGGAACATTTTTAGCGTTTACTTCTTCATCAACTTTGAACTTTGGAACATCTATCACCTTTTTCCTTATCACTGGTACTTCTTCATCATCACTGCTAACTGGTGTTTTGACCTTTTTCTTTTTCTTTTTAACCTTTTCATCCTCACTGTCACTCTCTTCCATCATTTTGAAATGAGCAGCCATTCTTCTTGCATGATACTCTCTATCATCATCACTATCTTCTTCAACTCGAGTGACAAAAGCTTTTTGATGTGAAGTTTTGTTTGGATCATAATCATCCCAACTAAAACCTTCCCAGTTAAACCCTTCAGGTAACTTCTCATCATCTTGGTCTATCAGGCATGCTTTGTTATCAGATAAGATATACTTGTCCTAACTGAAACCTTCCGTTTGCTTTTTGTCATCCTGATTCACCATACAAGCTCTCTTTGAAGACTCCTCGATTACTTTTCTACCATGTGCCACTTGCGGTTCTTGTGGTTGTTGAGCAACTTGATGATAAATTGCTTTCCGGTAGTAATTATTGTTGTTGTTGAACGGATTTTGAGCTTCACTTGCTTCGCGGTTTTTACACTCCCTCTTGAAATGTCCTTTTTCCCTGCAACGAAAACAAGTAACTTTAGATTTATCAAAACCTAAAGTAGAAACATTAGCTTCACGTAAGTCATCTCTTCCTGTGATCTGCTTAAATTTCTCAGCTCGTGTCAATACACTTGCCAAACACCACTTTATGTCCATCAATTCCATCTCTTCTGCATCAATCTGATTGTAATCCTCTTTTGTAAGCATTGGATTCCCGATCCGACCTGCAACAAAACTTCCATACGACGCCAACACAGTTCCCAACAAAGACATATGACTTTTAGCAACTTCTGCTGAATAATCTTCATCATTCTCCAGATTCAGTACAATGTTGCATTGTAGCTTCTTGCCATTCTTTGTTGCTGAAATGTTCGGATCAAATGATGGATATGATGAAAAACTTGTGTTGCTGTTTGATCCTTTAGAAGAACTTCCAGATGAACTCTTTGCATTGAATGCAGTTTCAATCTTTGGTGACATGTTGGTAGATTTATCACTGACATCACCTTTGTAATAGAGACCAATGTCTTGTTCACCGTCAAAACCTTTCATTCTTGAGATCTTTCTCTGTTCCATCTCCTGAGCCTCAATCTTTTCAATGAATTTGCTCAGTGTCAGACTGCTAAAGCCTTTCTTGTTCCTTAGCATCATGAGATATGTACCCCAAGTCTCATATGGCAATGCATCAGCTAGCTTTTCAATCAACTCCTCATTATCTTTCTCGATACTCAACCTCTTCATGTTAGCTAGCAAATTGCAGTATTTTTCAATGATTTGCTTTGTACTTTCATTTTTCAACCCACGAAACAGATCAAACTCTTTCTTCAAAAGTGACTTTTTGTTTTTAACCATCTCTTGACTTCCAACGAACTTCGATCTTAGTGCTTTCCATATTGAATAAGAAGTTCCATTATGTTGCAATAACACCAAGATATCTTCTTTCACAGCTTGTTGTAATAGACTTAGCATCATTTTTTCATCTTTGTATTTCTTTCTATTTTCAGCACTCAGATCTTTAATAGCAATAATCTCTTCTTCATCATTCATCGGTCTAATATATTTTGTTTCAACACATTCCCAAGCATCTAAGTAGTTTGCATGTACCCAATTTTCAAAACGTCCTTCCCAACCCTTATATTCCTCGATGTTCATGAGCTTAGGCGGTTTTTGCATAGTCCCCGTTTCATTTTCCAGCATTGTGTTCTGTGCAAGAGTGATCGGGGTAACTGGGGTAGCGAATGCGTTATAAAATTCCTCTTCCATGTTTTGGTTTTCAAAAAATTGTCAAACAATGTTTTCAAGCGGAATAACAATCTCAAGCGAAATTTCTTTTGAAGCGAAATATCTTATTTCGCTTGAACTACCACCTTTTCAAGCGGAATAAGAACTTTGAAGCGGAATATCACTTATCAAGCGAAATCAGGATGAACTTTCAAGCGGAATGCCAAATCTTTTCAAGCGAAATACTGGTTCAAGCGGAATTAACCAGTATTTTCAAACGAAATCAGATACAAAGTATGATTTCAAGCGAAATCAACAGGTCAGTTCAAGCGAAATCATGCTGATGTCATATTCTCGAGCTGTTTTTCAAGCGGAATTAAAGATTTTATCAGATTTAGATTGAATTAAGGTCTGAAACTTTCAAGGCTTTATTAAAACACTGTTGCGCACATTGTGTGAGAAATTTAGCCGATTTTAACCTTGAAAAATTGTAAATTTTGAAAAAGAAGGTGTAGAAATCAGAAATTTCAGCTGAATTGGTATGAACTCTTCTTCCTGAGCTCTGATACCACTTGGAGGATCGTTTTCTGACCCAAACGAGTCGATTAGAAGAATTTTACTTAGAACGCAAGGCAGAAACAGACGTACTGAGGTCAATTCAGCTAGAATATCACTTTAAACTGTCGTTATATTGATTTCACAATGATTTACAGCGAAACGACACTTCGGCAGCACTTCGTTGCTCTAACCGGAATGATTACCTCTGATCTCGCTTGAACATGTATATATAATGATCTAATTCTGCTTGAAACGGTTCCAAGCGAAATTAAGATTCCAAGCGGAATCTAATTTCGCTCGAAATTACATGATGCACTTTCAAGCGAAATCACCATGTTCAAGCGAAATTACTTGTTTTCTCAAACTACGTGCCCTGTTCTAATATTCTAAGTACAAGACTCGATACAAGACGAAGTCGACAGACGCATGCACCAACATATGCAATGTCAGTTTTCATTCACAAAGTTCACATATAAATGGCTGTATGTATTTCACACAGTAATTTCCGAATGGCACATAGCAGTTACATAACTTATTCAAATCCACAGTTCACGAGTATGTTTCATAATAATGCTCAACAGTTACGTGTACTATACTAGGTGTAGGAACCGAATTATGTCACTTGATCCTAATTAAATATCATTAACAGAGATACACATAAATCAACCTAGTTCACAGTTCATGTGTATTATCAACATAATCATAACCATTCATCAACAAAAGTCAACCTAACCTAGTTCACTATTCACGTGTTCCATTAACATAATCATAATCATAAATGAACATCATTAACAGTGGGTACCATGGTCTTATTAATATATCAATCACTATTATTCATGCAGTTGATGTCACACCCCGAAAATATCAGAGCTGGCGTGATTGGACTGGTATCTTCATTGCACAGCGGAAGTAAATAAGCTAAGTCTTTTTGAAAATGAACGCCACTAAGTACTCGACTCCACATGGTTCTCCTATTCCAACCGTGCCATAGTTTCTGAAAAGTAATCCTGAGAAAGAAACATGCGAAAAAGTCAACATAAAGTTGAGCGAGTTCATAGTTTGTTTTGGAAAAGATTTAAAATAAATCTTTTTGAATAACCGGTTTTTGAAGTATTATTGAGAAAACGAATTTAAAATCATTTTCTTGTCATGTTATATGGAAACTTTGTATTTGTAATGCAATATGTTCGTAGAATCATGTATTTGTAAACTCTTGTATTTGTAAAGTTTGTATAACCGTCAATGCCCACCCCGACTTTGACTTCATGCCCGCATAATCCTATGCTTTGAATTTGTATAAAACATGGTATGTAATTTGTATAAATCAAGTATTTCTGTATGTGTCGAGATTGTTAATGGGTTGCAAGGCCATTAACATGTGACACGACATAGGAAGCATCCAAACCATAGGCATTTTTCTAGTTGTCGATTCACGACTGAGACACAAAAGCACTACTTGGTACTAGTTTTCACCAAGAGTGTGGCTGCCCAAAAACCCATTAGATCTAACCTTTTGTTCTGCGGTCTTAGTATGTACATGATTAATGGTGCTTCTAGTACCCTATTCGTGACACGATTTCAAGTATCATTCCTTAGTTCTTGTATCCATCATACCATAACACATGTATTTTCCCCAAGTTTAAAAGTATGTAAAAGTTTAAAAGTGGGGATATGAACTCACTTTTCTGTAAACATTTAGTAACATGTACTTCACCCCCGAAGTTATAAAACTGAAAACAGTTAAAAGAAAAGGGGGAGCATGAACTCACTGGGTTGTCTAGTTTTACGTACGCAGACCAACCCAGCCCCGTATTATAACCCGGACGATCCCGTCCTTACTCATGAAAATCATTCACATTTCGAAAATACCCATTTGTTTTGTAAAATTGGTATCTTTAGTACAAATCATTCGTAAACCATTTGAGTTCTTTGTAATCCATTCGTAACATGGTTTAGAAATATGAGTTTTCGTTTATTGATAAATTGTTTGCTTTTGCAAAACTTGCATGTCTTTCCACCCCAAAAACATTTATAAAATGTAAAACAGTGAAAAGGTGGGGTTATGAACTCACCTGAATATTCCTGTGCAAAGCTAGCTATATACGACTTCGTGATGTCGTTTCCAAGACGTGACTTGCTAGCGTGCATTCTACAATATTCCTAACACGGAATATCTAATAAGTTTCTAAATAAACACGATAGCTAAACTACGTGTCATGGAGCTCTACCGAATCGTTAACTGAACGATTCGACGTAAGTTGTTAATTTAACGAAAATGACTAAGTTATACGCGTTAAGTCTCGTTTGATACTGTTAAAAATTTACTAAGTCTAGAAAGTACTTAGTTTTTGAGAAAATTCGACATATATAAATATTTATACAAAAATATCAATATATCGACAAAATAATGTTAGTCGTCCCGTGAAGTCGTTCGTTGATATATAGTACGCCGTTTAGGCGTTTAAAATAAATATATAAACTATTCGTTCTATAAAAGATTTCGTATGTTACGATAGTTGAAATAAATATGTAAACTATATTTATTTTAGTAAAAGGATCATCGTGTTGTTTGATATTCGAAATAAATATATAGACTATATTTATTTTTATAAAAGCGTTTCCAAGTTTCGATGCTTAAACCAAACAAAAATAGTTATATTTAATTTATAAAAGAATACCGAGTTCCGTTATTTAGTGAACATGTTCCTTGAAAAGTTATCAGCTTAATTTTGTGTAGGTTATAAGGTTGTATATATGTTTATAAAATCGTTTGAATCCAAAAGGTTTCGTTTTCTAATAAAACACGTTAATTTTTACGGATTTTCTCGAAAAAACGGGCAGAGTTTCCTCTGTTTTTGGACATCCCCGACAACACAAGTTGTCGTTATTTTATCAAAATTCAACAATTACTCACAATATAACAATATATATAAACTTTTCGTCAAAATGCAAAATCGTAAGTAAGTCACTAAATGTATTCGGTTTCGAGCTTGGTCGCGTATATAAATAAAACTATAGAAATAATGATATAACTCGCGCCATAAAATCTTTACCAAGGCTCTCGCGTCGGTTTGTCGAATAAGCTGACCGAGTTGACCGAAAATCTGACTCGAGACCCGACCCGTTGACTGTTGACCACGCTTAACTTGCTGTTGACCCGAGTTGACTCGGGTGTTGACCGAGTCAACTGTGTTTGACCCGAACCCTAACACGAAGCTGCTGAGCCATATCCGAAATCTGACCCGAGCTCAAAGCACCCACATAAAACTCGAACCTGATTGTTGAACCGTTGAACACATACAAAATCTGGACCGAGCATCATCAGTCATAACACAATCGTCATCACCTTCAATCTTTAAGAGAATAAAAGAGGAGAAAGGGATCTTACCGGAATATTCATCAGAGAGGACATACCACCGCCGCCGCCACCAACGGCGGATCGTTTCCGGAAACGGCATCCCGCCGTTTCTCTCTCTCCAGTCTCGATCTTTCTCTCTTTATTGTTTCTCTGTCTTTTCCACGCTGCTGCCCTCCTCACTCGATTCTGTCGTCGCACCATCTTTCTCTGAATCTCTCTTTCTCTCTCTTCGTTCCACCGTCGCACCACCTCCAGACGGTGGTGGTGGTGGTTGTTGTCGTCCCTGGTTACACATCAGCAGAGAGGAGAGAAGTGGGGGGGGGGGCGTACCAGTGGTGAAAAGGGAGTGGGTATTGCAGGTGAGAGTCTCCGGAGAGAGGGGAGTCGCCGGCTCCACCGATTCACCGGCGGTCGGACATCGGCGAAGGAGAGAGAGACCGAGAGGTGTGTGTGTGGTTTGGGTTCTTGTCACGAGCAGAGAGTGAAGTCTCTGTGTTTTGTTTGTGTGAGTGTAATCAGGAGAGGATGAGGTGTTTTATAGAGATCTAGTAGGGATCTTGTAAATTTTGGGAAGATTTTATAGAGATTTTGGAAGATTTGTAGAGATCTTTAAGATCTTGATAAGATTTAATATATAATGTGTAGGTTTAGGCTTGTGGGTTTTGGGCTTGGGCCCAGGGCCCACAAGTCTAATCTCATGTGTAAGTGGCTCGTAATTCATACGAGACACGTTTTTAAAACCGAAATCACCGTAGCCTAGTAAAATAATATTTCGTGTAAAAAATAATGTCGGTATCCGTCGTAGTCGCGTTTGTGCGTTGATAACGGTAATAATCGTGAAAAATTACATCATTGCCGTCTTTAATCCGTTTTTCGAGCCGGTTTCAACTACGATTGCTAAAATTTAATTACGAAGCTAGAATATATCGTAAAAATTTAATATTTGTCGGCGTTGTCAGTATTTTGTACGGTATCAGTTCGTTGTCGCGTAATATTCAGCAGATTTTGTCACACCCCGACCACGTAGAACATACAAAACGTGGCGGAAACATCGGGGAGTGTTGTAACAGAATTAATTGTTTCAAATCCATGGCAATTGAAGTTTCGTTTTATTGATTAAAAGTGTTACAATGTCTTAACAAACAAAGAAATACAACATAATTAACTAGTCTTGCATCTTTTATTGTCACTAAAGCCCAAGTCTGCCTATGTGTATCTTGATCATCTTATGCAACAGCTCCTGAAAAACACATGTGAAAATAGGTACGTCAGCATAAAAATGCCTGTGAGATACATAGGTTTTGTGAAAATAGGTTTCATGACTTATGTTTGAGAAAATGTTTAGTCATGAACATTGTAATTTGCTTTGTTTTGTAAATCATTTGAAAAACGATAAGATCAGATGATATGTATAAATAAGAGAATAATGTATGGTTAAATGAATAACCATTGTAAAATGAGTTTATATAAGATAAGTTGCTTGTAAAAACAAGGTATTGTGAAAAGTATGTTATTTGTATAAAATGTTATATGTCTCAAACTGAAATGATTCAAATAACGCTACGATATGTAATACCATACAAACACTTATATATAGGAAGTACCAGTGGCGTATCCACCATGCTTGTATCATTTTACACACGCCTCGTTACTTTAATCACTTATTCAAACCAAACCATCAAGATGTAATGTTTAACAATTGTAGAAATGTTTATGTATGGTCAAATACGGTTCACACGGTTCAAAGATACAAACGGTTCACATATACAAACGGTTCACAGATACAAACGGTTCACAGATACAAACGGTTCACTGATACAAACTGTTCACATAGTCAAATGTTTACAACGGTTCACATAGTCAAATAGTTATAAACGGTTCAAAATGTAATATAATGTGTTCATATGCTGGATGAGTATATGCAACAAATTGTAATGTAAAACAATGTACTAAATATGCACTAAATGGACATACATAGCATAAAATGTAATGTAAAACGATGTACTAAGTATGAACTAAATGGACATACATAGCATAAAATGTAATGTAAAACGATGTACTAAGTACGCACACAATGGGCATACATAGCATGAAATGTAATGAAATCATGTACTATAATGTACTAACGAACATAGCAGGTGTATGATGTGAAAACAGGAAAGCATGAAAGTAACAAGTAGGCACATGTGTTCCACCCCAAAACGTTTGGAAAACAGTAAAAGAGGGGTCTATGTACTCACTTGAGATTGCTTAGTAGTCCTTGAGTAACAACCAAATAATGCTAGAGATCGCGGATATCAAACGGCACCTAATATAGGTAACTATGTTAATAACCGGACCTAAATCGGATGATTGGATAGAATGAGGGTTCGTAAACCAAACGAGTATAGAGACTCGTGTCATATGGTTTAACAAAGCCTTCATGCTAAAACGAAACTTAACCTAAGTGTTTGTGACCCATTACGACCCGTTTAGGTAGCTTATGCTACTTTAACGCGTCGTTCGCGTAAAACGCTTTCGGAACGCCTAACTAGTTCTATGACAAGTAAAATATGCCTTAACATGTCTAATATGGTTGTCAAATCAGTTTAGATGACAAAAGTTATGTTACATATGTTTAAAACGAATTTTGGCATCAAAGGGGTATTTTGGTAATTTACCTAAGGCATATAAACTACCTATCATACAACTACTTAAACGAAGCGACCATAAGGTATAACCTCGGAAGGTTATTCCCTATATACTATGGTCACCTAATGTGTTTGGTCGGATCCTAATGATCGACCAAATGGGTCGGGTTCGAAGGTATAAGCGATTTATTAGATCGCTTACCCTACGACCCTATACAACGTGGTAATCAGTAGGCATAGTCCCAAGGGACTATAACCAACGTGATTACACTCACGTTGCGAAGTTCAAACGAACTTCGCATTGACCATAAACTGGTCAACGCAGAAAGTCAAACAAAGTTTGACTTTCAGACTCGAAAAGACTCGAAAAGCAATAAAAGAACGAAGGAATACTTACGAAGGGTCCCCGCAAGATTCGAACCCGATTCACTCTCAGGTAGGAAGCATATACTTCCACTTAGAGAGTGTAGAATCAGATTCAAATGTGAAGGAAATGGGTAAAACAAGGTGGGTATTTATAGATTTCGGTTCACCGTTAGGATCGTTTCTTGGAGAAGAGGGAAAGATCTAGCCCGTACACTTGTCGGAATGTTGTGGTAACTGATTTTGGCCCACCACAAGAGTTGGACACATAGCATTGGCCTTTGGAAGGGGTTAAGGGCAGGAAACAGCAGCTGAAAAACGAGTTGCTGCATCTGACCTATGCTTGCGCACCGTAACAAATAAACCCTTACGGTGCGCAAGGGCCAAGTTTGGCAGATTTACAATTTTGGTCCCTGTTGTGCTATAAGTCATTTCCGACGCGTTTAAGGCCCGTTAACCCCATTTCAAAGCTCTAAAATGAAGTTAAAGTATAGGGAACCTAAAATGTGCTCAAAAATATCTCGGATGTCGGTTCGTTTGGCCGTACGATTGAGTTGTTCGGTTAATTACGACGGAATGCGCATAAGCGCGAAAAACGATCCAAATGACGCGACGAATGGATTTTTCTCATGCCAAACACTAAAATAAAATATTTTAGTGCTTACATAAATTTTTGGATGTCCGGATGTATTCAGAACGTAAGTTATGCGCGAAAATGCAAACTTGTGCACTTTTTGACGCTTTTAGTCCCTGAATGACCCAAAAGTTTATTTTAGCATACCGAACCCCTCAAAGCCTATTTCTAAGCTATGTAAAGGATATTTAGGGTATGTTAAACTTATGGTCAAGTTCCAGAATGTCTGTTACAGTTCAAATTGGCATACTTTCGCAGTTTGTCGAATTTAGTCCCTGTAAGCGATTAAACTTGATTTTGCCATACCAAAGCCTTCAAAAACTTATTTCTAGGTTATGTAAAGGTTATTTAAGGTATGTTAAGCCTATTTCACTATTCCAGAGTGTTCGTTGCATTAAACTGGTTATATCTACGCATCAGTGCGCGTATAACCTTCCAGAAAGCGATTTAGAGCTTGAAATCGAACAAGAGTTGATATGTGCAAACGATACACATATTTTTACAAATCCCAAGTATGAAATATAATATTTCATTGGTTTGGCATTTTTTTGATGGTTGAAGTGACACAGGTGTCACAGATTTCCCGTAAATCACCACACGCGCACTATATAGTCGAATAAACGTTCCTGGGCACTCCAAGGGCTTGGTTAAGTTAATTCGCGTCATAAACATTATTTATTATCGCTCATATCACCTGTTAATCACGTAATTAGAGGCGTAAACTACCGGTTGTCACATTCTCCCCCTGTTAATAAAATTTCGTCCTCGAAATTTAGACTATGTTAACTCCTTAGAGTTACGTTATGTGTAGGTAAATACGAATATGCCAAAGGAAACGAGATATACTGATACAGTCACCAATGTGACCAAGTTAACAGGGGTCCAATAAAAGAGGAATTTCGACCAAAAGAATTCCAATGGACGTTTACAATATGCAAATGAATGTTAGAAATAATAACATTCTCTAGGAGAAGATTAGAATCAACAAGCCCAAACGAAATAGTTTTGCATGAAATGCTCGATCATAATCAGCCCAAGCTGCAAGTTCTACCGACGCCACAAGGTGTCGTAGTGAATGAAACAATTCAATAATAGCGGTGATTAAACAAGTATCACCTGTGTTTTGTATCAAATGCTCAATCATAATTAGCCCAAGCTACAAGTTTATACTGACACCACAAGGTGTCGGAATCAACAAACAATTTTAATGGAGTCGTAGGCCAAACAAGTCTTCTACGACTCGGAACAAATGAAGTGCTCGTTAAAAATCAATTTGAATATGATGCTCCCAATACATCATATGATGCTTTGAATTGAATATGTGTAATGGACAAGTTCAAACAATTGAATTTGATTTCGGTGCAAGCCGACAATAAGTACATGTATCGTCAAGAAAACTTTCGGCATGGTTACAACGAAAAACCATGTATGTAACTTGAAAAGAAAAGAAATTTCAAGAAAATGTGTTGACTTGATAACAAAGAAGCCAACAATTGCAATACTGCGGGTCATTCGAATCACGAATCAATATTTAGATTTAGCGAAATAATATTTGAGCTTTGATGAAACGCTTATTCAAAACGAACCCACATGCTTAACAAACGATGCATGTGTAACATATGGATTTTCAAGAAATGAAGCAAATGAATATTCGCTATACTGAAAGAAATGATTGTGATACAATGACCATCAAGAGGATTAGAGAAGTAGAAAATCTACTCATTAGATGCAAAAGTCGGAATTTCAATAAAAGAAATTTAAGGACTTTACCTGGGGTTACATGTGATAACCAGTTGTTAGGTGACATAACCATGGAATGTCGAACAAAGTGTATTCGTCATTAATGAGATAGGGGGAATGGAATGTCGGACATCGGCGAAGGAGAGAGAGACCGGGAGGTGTGTGTGGTTTGGGTTCTTGTCACGAGCAGAGAGTGAAGTCTCTGTGTTTTGTTTGTGTGAGTGTAATCAGGAGGGGATGAGGTGTTTTATAGAGATCTAGTAGGGATCTTGTAAAATTTGGGAATATTTTATAGAGATTTTGGAAAATTTGTAGAGATCTTTAAGATCTTGATAAGATTTAATATATTATGTGTAGGTTTAGGCTTGTGGGTTTTGGGCTTGGGCCTAGGGCCCACAAGTCCAATCTCATGTGTAAGTGGCCCGTAATTCCTACGAGACACGTTTTAAAACCGAAATCACCGTAGCCTAGTAAACTAATATTTCGTGTAAAAAATAATGTCGGTATCCGTCGTAGTCGCGTTCGTGCGTTGATAATGGTAATAATCGTGAAAAATTACATTGTTGCCATCTTTAATCCGTTTTTTGAGCCGGTTTCAACTACGATTGCTAAAATTTAATTACGAAGCTAGAATATATCGTAAAAAATTAATATTTGTCGGCATTGTCACTATTTTGTACTGTATCAGTTCGTTGTCGCGTAATATTCAGCAGATTTCCCGTAAATCACCACACGCGCGCTGTATAGTCGAATAAACGTTCCTGGGCACTCCATGGGCCTGGTTAAGTTAATTAGCGTCGTAAACATTATTTATTATCGCTTATATCACCTGTTAATCACGTAATTAGAGGCGTAAACTACCGGTTGTCACAGTTGACATAATCATCCTAACCTACTGTCCAAGCGAAACCTTCCCCCGGCTTAACTCCCTACACGATGAAACTACAATGCACCGAAACTTCATACTTTCGTCGGCCCATGTGTGACAAGACTTCATGGTCATTCGACGAAACTTTAAGGTGTTTCGCCGATGTGTATGTGACGAAACGTTATATGTTTCATCGTGTGCCAGTGTGACGAAACTCTAACATGTTTCGTCGTTGCCTTATCAGTTACTAGTCATGCGAAAACCCTACTGGAACTGTTTCATTCATCAATTTGAAATCATTACTCAATCATCAATTACATTCACATAATTTCGATTATCATTTGATCTTGAACACATAATTGTCATTAAAATAGTAATCATCAATGGGTAACTCCTTGATACTATCAAGTTTCAGAATTCCATAACAGATAATTTCCTATATAACCAGATCCATGTTTTTAACATACACCCTAGATGATTACTATATCTATATCACCAATAGAATACTCCAACAGTTTCATCAAACTATACATATTCATGATTAACATTGTCGATAAGCAACCCACAGATTATACAAAACCTAGACAAGCAATACATAATAAAGAAGGGTTGCCGCACTCACCGGAGAATCGAAAGGAATCACAGCACTTGAATTGGTGAAAGGGGAAAGCCTTGAGTGAGTGCAAGGTTGTTCAAGAGTGCCGTCAGTATAGAGAGGAGGAGGAGATACTAGGGTTTCGCTAACTAAACCGCCGAGCACAAATACGTAGATATATAAACGAATCGTGATTGGGCCTTTCGTGGGCCAGAAGCCAATTTCGGCGAAAGGGAAATTCGACGAAAGTTCAAGGTTTCGTCGGCAATGTTTCGTCGACCCCGGGTGTGACGAAAGTCTAGTTTCGTCGAACTTGAAAATGTACGTGATAAGTAATTCATGAACTTTCATTTACTAACCAAACAATAGTGCAGCACATTAATCATGTACCATAAGTGAACAAGTAACATTGAAACAAGTTACATTAACCATAACCAAACACTTAGCGAAACGGATAACGTGTCGAGGAGAGACCTTGAAAGTTCGGGTTGTCACATCATCCCCAACTTGAAAGAAATTTCATCCCGAAATTTGACAAGCAGTACGGTGCTAGATTAGGATGACTGTCTGCATGCTTGCAGGACGTTAGATTCTTGGCTATGGACTTGCTATCTGGGAGCGTTGGAGTGGTCATGGAACGAGACTCTTGGATATTTGTTACATTGGTTCTTGAACACTTGTTTTGAAACCATGGACTTACTGTTTACATTATGCTTCCGCTGAATACTTACTTTGATTTAACTCAAGACTTGGATTTATATTTTGAAATGAAATGGAATGTTTTACTTAAATACTATGCGTAGTTCAATGTGATTAGTGGCTTGGATCCTGGTATGTCACATGTCCCACGGTGGTTCCGCATGTGGTATTTTGGAAGGGAAACTCGACGAAAGTTCAAGGTTTCACCGGCAATGTTTCGTCGACCCCGGGTGTGACGAAAGTCTAGTTTCGTCGAACTTGAAAATGTATGTGATAAGTAATTCATGAACTTTCATCTACTAACCAAACAATAGTGCAACACATTAATCATTTACCATAAGTGAACAAGTTACATTGAAACAAGTTACATTAACCATAACCAAACACTTAGCGAAACGGATAACATGTCGAGGAGAGACCTTGAAAGTTCGGGTTGTCACATCATCCCCAACTTGAATGAAATTTCGTCCCGAAATTTGACAAGCAGTACGGTGCTAGATTAGGATGACTGTCTGCATGCTTGCAGGACGTTAGATTCTTGGCTATGGACTTGCTATCTGGGCCATTTCCGACACTTCTAAGGCCCGTAAAGCCAAATTTAAGGCCCTAAAATGATGCCTAAACATTGTGGACATGAAACATGCTCAAAAATATGCCGGATGTTGGTTTGTTTGGCCGTACGATCGCGATGTTCGCTTAATTACGACGGAATGCGCACAAGCGCGAAAAACGATCCAAATGACGCGACGAATGGATTTTTCTTATGCCAAACACTAAAATAAAATATTTTAGTGCTTACATAAATTTTTGGATGTCCGGATGTATTCAGAACTTAAGTTATGCACGAAAATGCAAACTTGTGCACTTTTTGACACTTTTAGTCCCTGAATGAGCCAAAAGTTTATTTTAGCACACCGAACCCCTCAAAGCCTATTTCTAAGCTATATAAAGGATATTTAAGGTGTGTTTAACTTATGGTCATGTTCCGGAATGTCTGTTACAGTTCAAATTGGCATACTTTCGCAGTTTGTCAAGTTTAGTCCCTATAAGCGAATTAACTTGTTTTTGCCATACCAAAGCCTTCAAAACATATTTCTAAGTTATGTAAAGGTTATTTAAGGTATGTTAAGCTTATGTCACTATTCCAGAGTGTTTGTTGCATTAAACTGGTTATATTTACGCATCGGTGCGCGTATAACCTTCCAGAAAGCGATTTAGAGTTTGGAATTTAATAAAAAATTGATATGTGCAAATGATACACATATTTATACAAATCCCAAGTATGAAATACAATATTTCATTGGTTTGGTATTTGTTTGATGGCCGTGGAGGCACAGGTGTTACAGTCTCCCCTACTTTAGGAAATTTCGTCCCGAAATTTATTTAGAGGAAACTTGTGAGAGCTTGAAAACATGAAGTTGAAAAGATCGAACAACATTAGTTAGGGTTCTGAACTTCTAGTAACCTTAATAACATTATGCTTGCAATGTAAGAGGGACACTTATATACAAGTATATGAAGCGTCATTGGTGCGTCCACCGTACCTCCATTACACCGTTCTCATTTTGTTATTGTTGTCGCTATCGGTTCTTACACATAATAAATCTTACTGGGTTTCTGTGCACTAAATTTCATAATTATGTACGCGTCCATAATTAGACAATTCCTTGCATAGTTCACACAATCTATTTTATAATATGTAGGGTAAAACCCGATGAACAATCCTGTGATGAGTGTGACTAGACCGCCATAGAGTCCTTTTAATTAAATCAATAAATGATCTAAATAGACTATCAAGGAGTCTGTTCAGCTACATCACTAGATGTCATTCTTTAACCAAATTGTGTATCAATCTTTTTTTTTACTAGACCACTAAAGGGTCTCTTATGAATCATGGAATAGTACTATAAAATCCAAGGGTCTTAACTATTACATAGAAGCCCATTCAGGATTTAAGGTAGTACCTTTTTGAATATCCTACTACGAATCCCTCATATGGAGATATGATAGATCCTGCGAGGATTTGGATAACGAATATCCAGAGTATAAAAACACAAAATGCATAAAAGAAAACATAAGATGAATAAACACATAGTCACATAACCACAAAATTGTTTGTTAATTTGTCTTGTTAATTGCGTACATGCATTTAAAGCATACTAGGAATCCATTTCGTGGATTTTATTTGGTACTTTAAACGTTATCAAGAATCTAACTATAAAGATAGAAAGATTCAAAAAGAAAATTCGATTTCGATTATTAGGAACCGGAATGTTCGAATTACGGTACATAAGAAATCCAATTAAGGACTCTGATTTGTATGACAATTATCCACAAGGATCTAATTGTGAAGATAAAAAGATCCCATATGGATTTTAGAAGTTGGAGATGTTTTGAAACCTTGCACTGGATGTGCTTATGTCAAAACATGAAGTAAAAAAATGCTTATGAAGTTGAGGTGCCAGATATGCCAAGGCAACATATGAAGCAGAATTTGAAGGTTAAGTAAATGTATGAGGAAAATATATTTGGAAAAACTATGCATGAGGTTCTAAAAAAATGTGTTCAATGTTTTTGAAACCTTATATATAATACTTTTGAAATCATGAAGTAGGTGTATTAGGTAGATATATTTACAAAAATGTTTTAAAATCATGCAAGATAAATTTTGAAATTATGTATAAGGTTTTTGAAAAACATGAATGATGCTTTTCGAAATCATGCACTTGATAAGAAAATGTACTGTGTTAATATTGCCTTCAGACTATATGAAATATTTTGAAATTAGGAAGGTTGGTTTTGATAACATGGCCAATGTTTTTGAAATAACATAGACAATGTATTTAGAAAAATTGTTTTCAAACTATATGAAACGTTTTGAGATCATGAAGATTGGTTTTGAAATACTTGTACTGTATATGTTGCAAAATCAAAACGTAATGGGTATGAGATTTGGAAATACCCTTAGTTATTTAACCAAGGATTCAAAGGCACAGATGTGCAGAAGCATGATTACTCATAATATCACTTTATTTTTTGTACTTTGTTTCTTAGAGTGAAACGGGTACTTAAAATTTTTGAGGGAATCATGAGCGATCATTTGAAAGAGAGAAATCACAAGAGTAGTTTGTAGGGTACATAGTTTCTTGATGTAGGTATCATAGGAAAAGTCATACACACATGTAACTACACTTGTATATCAGAATTGTGAACAAGAATTTATTTATAAACAAAACAGATTGTTTCACATTACAAGAAAATAGATAAACAAAAGCATAAGACAGCAACATCTTCTAGTCAGCCAACTGCTCATCCGTGGGTTGGATTTGCATTAGCAAGCTTTGGGCAATCCCTTAGGAAATGGCCCATCTCGCCACAGTTGTAGCAAGACCCTGGGGAGAAATGAACTTGAGCAGAGTCGGCTTGTGGTTGATCTGGACCACCTTGGTTCGGGTTACATCGACAAGCACTTACCAGGTGACCAACTCGCCCACATGATACACACAGACGACACGGTAAGTGAGCTTGGTGATGCCCATTACATTTGTCGCATATTGGTGCCGTTCCCTTGTATTGCTTCTTAGCAGGTGGTGTTGCCACCCGGATGGGTCCTGTTTGATTTGGTACTGCTGTAGTTGGGCAAACCCTTGCCGTATGACCTATAAGTCCACAAATTTGGCATTTGCGGCACTTCACACTAGTCTGATGATGAAGGCTACATTGGTTGCACAAGGGTGCAGTTCCATTGTATGGCTTCCTAGCAGGGGGTTGAGCTGGATGGTTGGGGACGGCTTGACCATTGTGAGCGACCATGGCGAAGTTCTGAGAAGCCTTTCGCTTCTTTGACCTCTTAGAGGATCGTTCATCCATGGTCTTTGATTCCTCGGTTGGTTTCTTGGCTGGTAGTGCTGGCTTGACTTCTGCTTCCTTTGGTGGCTCTTGAGTGGCTTCATTGTCGAGACGAGAGGCTTCATTATTGAGACGAGCCATGGCAATGCCTAGATCCACAGTCTTCTGAATCACTTCGCCTATTTGCTGGGCAAATTTGGCTGTTCGCTCAGACATTAGACCAGTGCTGAGAGGAAGAGACATTCTAGAAGAAAATGAAAGACATAGGAAGAAACAAGTGAAAGATTATTGGACAAATAAAACAAAATGACTACGCATAGAAATTGCGATCATTTGTTTGTTACCTAAGGCAAACAAATGAGACGGTGACTAATCAAAGTAAACAGGTCTTATTAATGTATCACTGAAGACATGCTCGCCTATAAGTGAACACTCATCCCAAGAATTCCCAGGTAAGCACAACTGGTCTCGCGTCTGATGAGATATATACGAAGTGCTTGCCTAGACAGAAAACCCAGAATACAGGCATTCACCCTTCCAGTTTGCACATGTTCACATTATAAGACCCAAACTTTGACGAGATTTTGAAAATTCAAAGGGGTTCAAAACCATATAACAGAGAGTTCAAAACCTTACAATAGAGGGTTCAAAACCTAGTAATCAATCATCCTAGAACAGATGATTAGTTTTCAAAGCGGTTTGGAAATTTATGTTCTTGTTGAGGTCGTCGCCTAAGGATAGGTGACGGTATCGTTTTATGACTAAACGCAAGTAAACTCGCGTTAGGGTCCTAAGAAGGTTATAGACTAGGTCAAAGTATTACTAATAACCTAATTCCCTATAACCATGAGCTCTGATACCAACTTTTCTGTCACACACGACCACGTAGGACAACCAAACGTGGCGGAAAACGTCGGGGAGTGTTGTAACAGAATCATTGTTTCATAACACATGGAAATTGAAATGTTGTTTTATTGATTAAGGTAGTTACAATGTCTTGACAATCAAAGAAACATAACATAAATAACTAGTCTTGCATCTTTTATTGTCGCTAAGGCCCAAGTCCGCCTAAGTGTATCTTGATAAATCCTATGCATCATATCCTGAAACACATGTGAAAATAGGTACGTCAGCATAAAAATGCCTGTGAGATACATAGGTTTATGAAAATAGGATTCATGACTTATTGTTTAAGAAAATGTTTAGTCATGAACCTTGTAATTTGATTTGTCTTGTAAATCATTTGAAAAACGATAAGATCAGATGATATGTATAAATAAGATAATAATGTATGGTTAATTGAATAACCATGTAAAATGAGTTTGTATAAGATAAGTTATTTGTAAAAGAATATCTTGTGAAAAGTATGTTATTTGTATAAAATGTTATATATCTTAAATTGAAATGATTCAAATAACGCTACGATATGTAATACCATACAAACACTTATATATAGGAAGTACCAGCGGCGTATCCACCATGCTTGTATCATATTACACACGTACCGTTACTCAAATCACTTACCCAAACAAACCACCAATGTAAGATGTCTATGTTTAAACCAATTGCCAAACGTATTGAATAATATGTCAAAAATGTTTATGTCAATATGTAAATCATGTAATGTGTAACCAATGTCAATAATGTTTATGTGTCAAATGTAAATCATGTGATGTGTAACCAATGTTAATAATGTTCATGTGTCAAATGTGAATCATGTAATGTGTAACCAATGTCAATAATGTTCATGTGTCAAATGTAAATCATGTAATGTGTAACCAAAATGATCTGTATGGCTAGTGAAATGTATCAACTAAACCATATGCACAAAAACAAAGTATTGAAGTAAAACATGGTTTAAATCAAGGCTATGTTTTGTGGAAATGCATGCTATACTGATACGAACATCTATGCGGTGTTGTGAAAATGCATACATCCAAGCCTTGAGACTGTGGCGATAAACCCTTAAACAACTTAAAGGTTTATCTAAATTATGTATATCGAATTCGGTCATTCCTTCCAATCCAAACAAACCCAGGATTTCAGGAACGGGAGTTGTCAATTCCTATGGTACCACTACCTACTAACGAACGTAGTAGCTAATGTTAATGAATGTATTGTTCCATTGTAAACAAACCAAATGTCATACCCAAAATGTAAGCATGTGAAAACGATGCACTAAGTATGTATTCAAATGAACATACATAGCGTGAAATGTAATGTAAAACGATGTACTAAGTAATGCACACAATGGGCACACATAGCATAAAATGTAATGTAAAACAATGTACTAAGTAATGCACACAATGGGCACACATAGCATAAAATGTAATGAAATCATGTACTATAATGTACTAATGAACATAGCAAGTATATGATGTGAAAACAGGAAAGCATGAAAGTAACAAGTAGGCACATGTGTTTCACCCCAAAACAGTTTGGAAAACAGTAAAAGAGGGGTCTATGTACTCACTTGAGAATGCTCAGTAGTCCTTGAGTAACAACCAAACAATGCTAGAGATCACGGAATCAAACGGCACCTAATATAGGTAACTAAGTTAATAAACCGGACCTATAATCGGAAGATCGGGTAGCATTAGGGTTTGTAAACCAAATGAGTGTAGGAACTCATGTAACATGGTTTAACAAAGCCTACATACTAAATGAAACCTAACATAATTGTTTACGACCCATTACGACCCGTTTAGGTAGCTTATGCTACTTTAACGCGTCGTTCGCGTGAAACGCGTTCGGACCGCCTAACTAGCCCTATGACAAGTGTTATATGCCTAAACATGTTACATAATCAGTTATGTGACAAAAGTTTAGGTTACATATGTTTAATTACCAATTATACAGGAAAAGGGTATTCTGGTAATTTACCTAAGGCATATAAACTACCTATCATACAACTACTTAACGAAGCGACCATAAGGTATAACCTCGGAAGGTTATTCCCTACCTACTATGGTCACCTAATGTATTTGGTCGGATCCTAATGATCGACCAAATGGGTCGGGTTCGAAGGTATAAGCGATTTATCAGATCGCTTACCCTACGACCCTAGACAACGTGGTAATCAGTAGGCATAGTCCCAAGGGACTATAACCAACGTGATTACACTCACGTTGCGAAGTTCAAACGAACTTCGCATTGACCATAAACTGGTCAATGCAGAAAGTCAAACAAAGTTTGACTTTCAGACTCGAAAAGCAATAAAAGAACGAAAGAATACTTACGAAGGGTCCCCGAATGCTAATCTCGATTCAAGAATCTCAGGTATGAAACAATGGTTTCAACTTAGAGTTTCTCAAATCAAAATTCTAGTGAGTTTAGCAATGGAAGGCATGGGGTATTTATAGTGTTTCCCGAACCGTTAGGATCGTTTCTTGGAAAACGTGATTCGATCTTGGCCATACACTTGCACCCATGGTATTGTAATACCATGTGCATCAAAAACCAGCCCATAGTATTGAGAAAAACCATGTGCAAGGTTGGAACGGACCAGATTCGATGTTTCTGCATGTTTTCTGCTGTCAGAGGGCTGATGCGGCCCGCTTTAGGATCAGACAAAGCTCAGGCGGGCCGCCTGGAGCTTCTGATCAGAAAACAAGTTTCCATTTTGACAGTTTCAGTCCCTGTTGTGTTTTAAGGCCATTTCCGACACTTCTAAGGCCCGTAAAGCCAACTTTAAGGCCCTAAAATGATACCTAAACATTGTGGACATGAAACATGCTCAAAAATATGCCGGATGTTGGTTCGTTTGGCCGTACGATCGCGATGTTCGCTTAATTACGACGGAATGCGCACAAGCGCGAAAAACGATCCAAATGACGCGACGAATGGATTTTTCTTATGCCAAACACTAAAATAAAATATTTTAGTGCTTACATAAATTTTTGGATGTTCGGATGTATTCAGAACGTAAGTTATGCGCGAAAATGCAAACTTGTGCACTTTTTGACACTTTTAGTCCCTGAATGAGCCAAAAGTTTATTTTAGCACACCGAACCCCTCAAAGCCTATTTCTAAGCTATATAAAGGATATTTAAGGTGTGTTTAACTTATGGTCATGTTCCGGAATGTCTGTTACAGTTCAAATTGGCATACTTTCGCAGTTTGTCAAGTTTAGTCCCTGTAAGCGAATTAACTTGTTTTTGCCATACCAAAGCCTTCAAAACTTATTTCTAAGTTATGTAAAGGTTTTTTAAGGTATCTTAAGCTTATGTCACTATTCCAGAGTGTTTGTTGCATTAAACTGGTTATATTTACGCATCGGTGCGCGTATAACCTTCCAGAAAGCGATTTAGAGTTTGGAATTTAATAAAAATTTGATATGTGCAAATGATACACATATTTATACAAATCCCAAGTATGAAATACAATATTTCATTGGTTTGGTATTTGTTTGATGGTCGTGGAGGCACAGGTGTTACAGCAACACATTAATAATGTACCATAAGTAAACAAGTTACATTGAAACAAGTTACATTAACCATAACCAAACACTTAGCGAAACGGATAACGTGTCGATAAGAGACCTTGAAAGTTTGGGTTGTCACATCATCCCCAACTTGAAAGAAATTTCATCACGAAATTTGACAACCAGTACGCTGCTCGATTAGGATGACTGTGGATTTTCCGCGGTTGCCACATCATCCCCAACTTGAATGGGAATTTCATCCCGAAATTCACTAGTTGTGCTAGTCTTGGATTTTCCAGACTTGAACTCGCCAGACTTGGACTTGTCCTCTAGGAATAAATATGGGTACTTGAGCTTCATTTGATCCTCGCGTTCCCATGTGAACTCCGGTCCACGTTTTGAGTTCCAACGAACTCTCATAATCAGGATTCGGCTATGCTTGCGGACTTTGACTTCCCGGTCCATGATTTCAATAGGTTCCTCGACAAACTGTAACTTATCGTCGATTTTAAGCTCTTGATATGGTACCACTAGCGTTTCATCAGACAAACACTTCTTCAACTGCGACACATGGAAGACGTCATGAACGTTACCCAACTCAGCAGGTAACTCCAGCTTGTAGGCCACTTTACCAATTCACTCCAAAATCTTAAATGGCCCCACATAACGAGGGTTTAGCTTGCCGCGTTTTCCAAAACGCACCACACCCTTCCAGGGTGAGACCTTCGACATAACACGATCATTAACTTCGAACTCCAAAGGTTTTCTACGCTTATCGGCATAGCTTTTCTGACGATCACGCGCTGCCGCCATACGATTTCTGATCTGAACAATTTTCTCAGAGGGTTTAGCTTGTCGCGTTTTCCAAAACACACCACACCCTTCCAGGGTGAGACCTTCAACATAACACGATCATTAACTTCGAACTCCAAAGGTTTTCTACGCTTATCGGCATAGCTTTTCTGATGATCACGCGCTGCCGCCATACGATTTCTGATCTGAACAATTTTCTCAAAGGTTTCAAGTACAAGTTCCGGGCCTGTAACCTGGCTGTCACCCACCTCAGCCCAACAGAGAGGTGAACGACATTTCCGTCCGTACAATGTTTCGAATGGAGCTGCCTGAATGCTGGTATGGTAGATGTTGTTGTAAGAAAACTCTATCAGCGGTAAGTGTTTCTCCCAACCCTTGCCAAAATCAATCACGCATGCTCGCAACATATCTTCAAGTGTCTGGATGGTTCGCTCACTTTGACCATCCGTCTGCGGGTGATAAGCAGTGCTCATATCGAGACGCGAGCCAAATGATTTGTGCATAAACTGCCACAAATCTGATATGAAACGCGGGTCACGGTCAGAAATGATAGATGTCGGCACCCCGTGCCAAGAAACCACTTCCTTAAGATAGACATCAGCTAGCTGTGAGAACTTATCTGTTTCCTTGATGGCTAGAAAGTGCCCTGACTTTGTCAGGCGATCAACGATCACCCAAATTGTGTCGTTTCCGTTTTGAGTTCTTGGCAAACCTGTGACGAAATCCATTGCGATTTGCTCCCACTTCCACATGGGTATTTCTGGTTATTGCAGCAGTCCAGACGGTTTCTGGTATTCCACTTTAACTTTCAAGCAGGTTAAACATTTACTCACATAAGTCATGATGTGAGCTTTCATCTTCGACCACCAATACATGACTCTTAGGTCCTGATACATCTTATCCGAACCTGGGTGGACAGAGTATCGAGACTTGTGCGCTTCGTCCATCATAAGCTCTCTAAGGTTACCAAACAACGGAATCCATATCCGCTCCATAAAATAGTAAATACCATCTGAATTCTTCTCGAGTCGTTTTTCCATACCCCGTAAATACTCAGCTTCATAGTTTTCTTCCTTCAACGCCTCAGCCTGAGCCGAACGGATCTGATCAGGCAGGTTAGAATGAATGGTGAGCTGTAAAGCGCGAACAAGTTTGGGTTTTGATTCCTTTCGACTGAGAGCATCAGCTACCACGTTGGTCTTACCCGGATGATACTTGATTGCACAATCATAATCGTTTAAAAGTTCTACCCAGCGACGCTGTCGCTTATTCAAATCCTTCTGGTTGAAAATGTGCTGAAGGCTCCTGTGGTAGGTATAAATAGTGCATTTAGTACCATACAGGTAATGCCTCAAGATTTTGAGCGCAAATACTATGGCTCCCAACTCCAAGTCGTGTGTTGTATAATTCCTCTCGTGAACCTTCAACTGTCGAGAGGCGTAAGCTATCACATTGTTGCGTTGCATCAGCACGCATCCAAGACCCTGAATAGAAGCATCACAATATACCACAAAATCCTCTGTACCTTCAGGTAGAGATAAAATCGGTGCACTGCAGAGTTTCTATTTTAATAACTGGAAAGCCTCTTCTTGTTTCATTCCCAAGAGTATACTACGCCCTTCTGTGTCAACGAGGTGAGGGGTTGCGCGATCTTTGAAAAGTATTTAATAAATCTTCGATAATACCCAGCGAGGCCAAGAAATTATCGCACCTCCGAAGGATTCCTTGGTGCCGCCCAATTTCTAACAGCATCAACCTTTGCAGGATCTACGTGTATCCCCAATTCATTAACAATGTGCCCAAGAAAGTGTACCTCCCGAATCCAGAAGTCACACTTAGAAAACTTCTCATAAAGTTGCTCCTTTCTCAGGAGTTCCAAAATAAGACGCAGGTGCCGCTCGTGATCTTCCTTGCTCTTCGAGTAGATCAAAATGTCGTCGATGAATACTATAATGAAATTGTCGAGATACAGTTTGCATACACAGTTCATGAGATCCATGAAGACTGCTGGCGCGTTCGTCAACCCAAACGGCATAACTAAAAACTCATAGTGCCCATAACGCATTCGAAAAGCCGTTTTGGAACATCCTCCTCTCGGACTCTCACCTGATGATAGCCCGATCTTAAGTCAATCTTCGAATAAAAACTTGACCCTTGCAACTGGTCAAACAAGTCGTCGATGCGTGGTAATGGATAACGGTTCTTGACAGTCACCTTGTTGAGTTCCCGCTAATCAATACACATACGAAAGGACCCGTCTTTCTTCTTTACAAACAAAACTGGGGCTCCCCAAGGCGAAGAGCTGGGCCGAATAAAGCCTCTATCCAGTAACTTTTGCAGTTGATTAGACAACTCCTGCAACTCTCCAGGTGCTAAACGATAAGGAGCATGAGCTATCAGGGCTGCTCCTGGTGTAAGATCAATCTGAAATTCCACTTGATGGTGAGGAGGTAAACCAGGAAGTTCCTCAGGAAACACATCGGCAAAGTCGCGTACAACTGGCAGATCCTCGATCTTTCTTTCTTCAGGCTGAGGATCAGTAACAAGTGCTAGGATATCAGGATACCCCTTTCGTAGACATTTCTACGCTTGCATAGCTGAGATGATACCAACCATCACACCCCTGCGATGCCCCTGAACCGATAATGACTCTCCACCAGGGAGAGGTATGCGTACAATCTTCTCTTTACACAGAATCTCTGCTTGGTGTTTAGACAGCCAGTCCATACCAACCACTATATCAAAACTACCGAGGGTAACAGGAAGGAGGTCAATATCAAACACTTGACCCACAAGATCCATTTTACACCCAAACAGGACATGCGAAGCTTCAATCGTTTTGCCATCAGCTAGTTCTACTACATGCTTAATTTCTAAAGGTGTTGGGGTTAGCCCTAAGCGCTGACTAAACTCTAGAGACACATAACTCCAATCGGCAATGGAATTAAATAACACAGAAGTAATAAGATTGTTCACAGAAAACATACCAGTCACGACATTGCCGTCGTTCCTAGCATCACCAGCGCTGATCGTAAACACCCTTCCACGAGCACCATTGCCCCAATTGTTGCCATTATTGTTGTTGTTGTTCTGGCGGTTGTTGTCGTTGACATTCTGATTCAGCTGAGGGCAATCCCACTTGATGTGGCCCTCATCCCCACACTGATAACACCCCTTCTTAAAGCCTTGGTTCTGATGGGGCTGTTGCCTTTGCTGTTGTTGGTGCTGCTGATTCTGTTGCTGGTTCTGCTGCTGCTGCTTTGGGTGCGGAGCTCTACAATCCTTTTCCATATGGCCTACCTTATCGCACCTGTGGCAAGCCCGAACACATGATCCATGATGATTATACCCACACTTGTTGCATTTTGGCTTCCTACCAACATAGGAGCCCTGACTCTGATTGCTGCCCTGGCCTTGGTTAACTGAGGACGACTGACTGAAGCTGCGGTTATTGCTATTGTCAGGCCTTTTCTAAGATTGACTGGCACTGGTTGCTTTGTCATTATCGTTCCACTTGCGCTTGTTATCACTAGCAGGTGTGGTAGCTGAAGCAGTAGAGGTAGTAGCAGATTTACGAGGTGGCAATGAGCCACACTCGACCTCTTGGTCAGTAATCTTATGTGCCAAACGGATGATCTGGGGTAGATTGTTGTGGTTTGCAACAATGACATACCCCTTTACAGCTGGTGCTAGGCCCTTGAGGTAGAACTCAATTCTTCGAGGTGTAGGTCGAGACAGGTTACGGCACAAAATTGCTAGTTCATGAGATCGCTTCGTGTAAGCCTCTTTCTCGGACCCTTCCATCTTCAAGTCATAGTACTCATTCTCCAATTTCTAAATCTCATCACGAGGATAATACTCCTCCCGCATTAATTCCTTGAATTCATCCCAAGTAGTGGCGTTAGCCATCTCGATACCCAGCATTTGCACCTGGCCAATCCACCAAGTTAAGGCACCATCCTCCAGAGTGCCCGTAGCATACTTCACACAGTCCCCCTCGGGACAGTTACACATGGCGAATACCGACTCAGCCTTCTCGAACCAACGTAGTAACCCCACAGCCCCTTCAGTCCCACTGAATGTCTGTGGCTTACAATCCATAAACGTCTTGAAAGTGCAAGCAGGCGGGTGATGACCTAACAAAAGAAAGGAAATACATAACGAAGGTAAGAGTTGTGTACACGACACAAGAATAAAGAAGTTTTGGCTCATATTGTACCAGCTTGATAGGCTGCCAAAGCCACAGCCACACGTGTGTTGATTAAGTTTGTCAGCTCAGCTTGGGTCATCGCGATGTGACCACGTCCATGACCTCATCCACTCATGATTCTATATAAGGAGAGGGCACAAATTTAATAGTCGAGATGAGGTAAAAGTCAAGTATCACGTTGAAATCTACAAACTATCAAATTTACACGCAATAGGGCAGAACCCTTCTCACACTCATTAAGCCTCACTGGGACTTAGATGCACTTCACGTTATTATTATGTGTGCACCCATAATAATAAGGAAATTTGCACGCTCATCTCAGTGCCTCTTAACTCGCGCTAAAAGTTTCCCCCGCATTCAAGTAGCAAAACAGAAGGTATTACAGGATTACGAATCACAAGAGTCGAAGAGTAGTGTCACACTATCAAATCACCATAGTATCTAGTATATCATTTCATGCAAACTGTGAGTGTGTGTCTACTAAACAAGTAATGCATAAAGTAAACAGAAGACGAACCTTGCAATCTGGAGCTGAGTGTAATGGTCGATTTTCAAAGCTGTTCGGTTATAGTCTGGTTTGATAAAAAAGTTTTAAAACCTAGTTCACTATAACCAGTGGCTCTGATACCAACCTGTCACACCCCCAAAATACCACATGCGAAACCACCGCGGGACGTGTGACGTACCAGGATCCAAGCCACTAATCACATTGAACTACGCATAGTATTTAAGTAAAACATTCCATTTCATTTCAAAATATAAATCCAAGTCTTGAGTTAAACCAAAGTAAGTATTCAGCGGAAGCATAATGTAAACAGTAAGTCCATGGTTTCAAAACAAGTGTTCAAGAACCAATGTAACAAATATCCAAGAGTCTCGATCCATGACCACTCCAAAACTCCCAGATAGCAAGTCCATAGCCAAGAATCTAACGTCCTGCAAGCATGCAGACAAGTGTGTTAGACGACGCTGGTGACTTCAAAGTTTTGTTAACGTGTTTAGTTACCAGTTACCAGATTAAAACGTTTCAAAGATTCATTGTTGTTAATCACACGCTTACCGCTGATGGCTCCAGATTATTTGCCCTAAACTCCATTGCCTCTATCAAATCAATGGTCAAGATTGTCACACCCCGACCACGTAGAACATACAAAACGTGGCGGAAACATCGGGGAGTGTTGTAACAGAATTAATGTTTCACAACCATGGAAATTAAAGTTTCGTTTTATTCATTAGAAGTGTTACAATGTCTAAACAAACATGGAAATACAACATAATTAACTAGTCTGCATCTTTTATTGTCACTAAGGCCCATGTCCGCCTAAGTGTATCTTGATCATCTTATGCAACAGCTCCTGAAAAACACATGTGAAAATATGGTACGTCAGCATAAAAATGCCGGTGAGATACATAGGTTTTGCGAAAATAGGTTTCATGACTTATGTTTGAGAAAATGTTTAGTCATGAACCTTGTTATTTGCTTTGTTTTGTAAATCATTTGAAAAACGATAAGATCAGATGATATGTATAAATAAATGTAAGGTTAAATGAATAACCATGTAAAATGAATTTGTATAAGATAAGTTGTTTGTAAAACAATGTCTTTGTGAAAAGTATGTTATTTGTATAAAATGTTCTATGTCTCAAACTGAAATGATTCAAATAACGCTACGACATGTAATACCATACAAACACTTATATATAGGAAGTACATGCGGCGTATCCACCATGCTTGTATCATAATACACACGCATCGTTACTTAATCACTTAATCAAACCAAACCAATCAATGTAAGATGTCTATGTTTAACCAATTGCCAAATGTATTGAATAATATGTCAAAGTGTTTATGTCAAGATGTAGATCATGTAATGTAAAACAAATGTGATATGTATGGCTAGTGAAATGCATCAACTAAACCATAGGTGAAATGCACAAAACAAAGCATTGAAGTAAAACTTGGTTTAAATCAAAGTTATGTTTTGTGGGCAATGCATGATCAAATGTCAATCATGTTAAAATGTCTATGTCGAAATGTCTATGTCAAATGTCTATGTCAAAATGTCTATGTCAAATGTCTAGGTCAAATGTCTAGGTCAAAATGTCTTTGTGTAAACCATGTCAAAATGTCATGTATGGCTAGCGAAATGTCTCAACTAAACCATATGCACAAAAGCAAAGTATTGAAGTAAAACTTGCTTTAAATCAATATTATGTCTTGTGTAAATGCAAGCTATACTAAATATGAACATTTATGCGGTGTGTTATAATGCATACATCCAAGCCTTGCGACTGTGGTGATAAACCCTTAAACGACTTAAAGGATTATCTGTGTAAATATCATCGAATTCGGTCATTCCTTTCTGTCCCCTTTCCCTGGGATGTCCGGAACGGGAGTTGTCAATTCCTATGGTACCACTACCTACTAACGAACGGCGTAGCTAATGTTAATGAATGTATTGTCCCATTTAAACGAACCAAATGTCATACCAAAATGTAAGCATGTGATGAAATGAATATGTACTAAGTATGCAACAAATGAACATACATAGCATGTGATGTGATGTGATGTGATGTAAAACAATGTACTAAGTAGGCACACAATGGCATACATAGCATAAAATGTGATGTAAAACGATGTACTAAGTAGGCACGCAATGGGCATACATAGCATAAAATACAATGAAATCATGTACTATAAGTGTACTACTGAACATAACAAGCATATGATAAAAACATGGAAAGCATGAAAGTAACAAGTAGGCACATGTGTTCCACCCCAAAACAGTTTGGAAAACAGTAAAAGAGGGGTCTATGTACTCACTTGAGATTGCTCAGTAGTCCTTGAGTAACAACCAAACAAAGCTAGAGATCACGGAAATCAAACGGCACCTAATATAGGTAACTATGTTAATTAACCGGACCTAAATCGGAAGATTGGGTAGCATTAGGGTTTGTAAACCAAATGAGTGTAGGAACTCATATGATATGGTTTAACAAAGCCTACATACTAAATGAAACTTAACCTAAGTGCTTTCGACCCATTACGACCCGTTTAGGTAGCTTATGCTACTTTAACGCGTCGTGCGCGTGAAACGCGTTCGGACCGCCTAACTAGCCCTATGACAAGTGTTATATGCCTATACATGTTACATAATCAGTTATGTGACAAAGGTTTAGGTTACATATGCTTAATTACCAATTATACATGAAAAGGGTATTCTGGTAATTTACCTAAGGCATATAAACTACCTATCATACAACTACTCAAACGATGTGACCATAGGGTATAACCTCGGAAGGTTATTCCCTACCTACTATGGTCACCTAATGTGTTTGGTCGGATCCTAATGATCGACCAAATGGGTCGGGTTCGTGGTATAAGCGATTTATCAGATCGCTTACCCTACGACCCTAGACAACGTGGTAATCAGTAGGCATAGTCCCAAGGGACTATAACCAACGTGATTACACTCACGTTGCGAAGTTCAAACGAACTTCGCATTGACCATAACTGGTCAATGTAGAAAGTCAAACAAAGTTTGACTTTCAGACTCGAAAGACTCGAAAAGCAATAAAAGAACGAAAGAATACTTACGAAGGGTCCCCGAATGCTAATCTAGATCACAACAACTCAGGTATGGAACAATGGTTCCAACTTAGAGTCATTTAGATCAGATTCTAGTGGTTTAAGCAATGGGGGTGATGGGGTATTTATAGTGTTCGGTCCACCGTTAAGATCGTTTCTTGGAAAAGGGGAAACAATCTAGCCCATACACTTGTCACCAAGTTGTGGTACCTTAAAAATGGTCTAAATGAGCTGAATGTGCAGTTGGGAGTATGTGGATGAGGTTTAAACAGGTGGAATTAGCTGACTAAGCGTTCTTATCTGATCAGGGAGGCTGAGGCGGGCCGCCTAAGATTTAAGCTTGGCTGAGGCGGGCCGCCTAGCTCTTCAGACCAGAAAACAAGTTTCAGAAATGACAGTTTCAGCCCCTGCACGTGTTTAAGCCCATTTCCGGCACTTCTAAGGCCCGTAAAGCCAACTTTAAGGCCCTAAAATGATGCCTAAACATTGTGGACATGAAACATGCTCAAAAATATGTCGGATGTTGGTTCGTTTGGTCGTACGAACGCGATGTTCGCTTAATTACGACGGAATGCGCATAAGCGCGAAAAACGATCCAAATGACGAAACGAATGGATTTTTGGCAAGCCAAACACTAAAGCATAATATAGTCATGCTTACATAAATTTTTGGATGTCCGGATGTATTCAGAACGTAAGTTATGCGCGAAAATGCAAACTTGTGCACTTTTTGACACTTTTAGTCCCTGAATGACACAAAAGTTTATTTTAGCATACCGAACACCTCAAAGCCTATTTCTAAGCTATGTGAAGGGTATTTATGGTATGTTTAACTTATGGTCATGCTCCAGAATGTCTGTTACAGTTCAAATTGGCATACTTTCGCAGTTTGTCAACTTTAGTCCCTGTAAGCGAATAAACTTGCTTTTGGCATACCAAAGCCTTTAAAACTTATTTCTAAGTTATGTAAAGGTTATTTAAGGTATGTTAAGCCTATTTCACTATTCCGGAGTGTTTTTTGCATTAAACTGGTTATATTTACGCATTGGTGCGCGTATAACCTTCCAGAAAGCGATTTAGAGTTTGAAATAGAAGTAGAATTGATATGTGCAAAAGATACACATATTTTTACAAATCCCAAGTATGAAATACAATATTTCATTGCTACAGTATTTGTTTGATGGCCGTGGAGGCACAGGTGTTACAAAGATGGGGGTCACTAGTTCACTCCCGACCTCCTCGGTGCGGTGTGAGGGTGCCAAACCTAAGTAGCGCTACTAACTAGTACCCAGTTTCCCTACAAGAAACGATCGGTATGAGGGACTTGAATGATAGATACAGACGTGTATTAACCAACAACCCAGGTTTATCATTCCAGTCAAACCCACTACCCGACATTCCTCCCCGGAACATTTACCAGATGTCCCCAACCCGGGACACATGCTTGAAAAAGAGCCGTGAACTCACCTTGGTTTGCTCGGTAAGATTAACTACTAGTTCGCACTTAAACAGTCACAACCTATGGTATTCATGTATGCAATGCCAGTTTTAATTCACAAAGTTCACATATAAATGCCAGTATGTATTTCACACAGTGATTTCCGAATGGCACATAGTAGTTACATAACTTATTCAAATCCATAGTTCATGAGTATGTTTCATAATAATGCTCAACAGTTACGTGTACTATACTAGGTGTAGGAACCGAATTATGTCACTTTATCCTAATTAAATATCATTAACAGAGATACACATAAATCAACCTAGTTCACAGTTCACGTGTATTATCAACATAATCATAACCATTCATCAACAAAAGTCAACCTAACCTAGTTCACTGTTCACGTGTTCCATTAACATAATCATAATCATAAATGAACATCATTAACAGTGGGTACCATGGTCTTATTAACATATCAATCACTATTATTCATGCAGTTGACATAATCATCCTAACCTACTGTCCAAGCAAAACCTCCCCCCGGCGAAACTCCCTACACGACGAAACTCCAATGCAACGAAACTTCATACTTTCGTCGGCCCATGTGTGACAAGACTTCATGGTCATTCGACGAAACTTTAAGGTGTTTCGCCGATGTGTATGTGACGAAACGTTATATGTTTTGTCTTGTGCCAGTGTGACGAAACTCTAACATGTTTCGTCGTTGCCTTATTAGTTACTAGTCATGCGAAAACCCTACTGTAACTGTTTCATTCATCAATTTGAAATCATTACTCAATCATCAATTACATTCACAAAATTCCGATTATAATTTGATCCTGAACACATAATTGTGATTAAAACAGTAATCGTCAATGGATAACTCCTTGATACTATCAAGTTTCAGAATTCCATAACAGATTATTTCCTATATAACCAGATCCATGTTTTTAACATACACCCTAGATGATTACTATATCTATATTACCAACAGAATACTGCAACAGTTTCATCAAACTATACATATTCATGATTAACATTGTCGATAAGCAACCCACAGATTATACAAAAACTAGACAAGCAATACATAATAAAGCAAGGGTTGTCGCACTCACCGGAGAATCAAAAGGAATCACAGCACTTGAATCGGTGAAAGGGGAAAGCCTTGAGTGAGTGCAAGGTTGTGCAAGAGTGCCGTCAGTATAGAGAGGATGAGGAGATACTAGGGTTTCGCTAACTAAACCGCC
>JARYGA010033351.1:0-32358 GCA_030545235.1 Helianthus tuberosus | reverse complement strand
ACAAACGACATCATGATCAGCACTGGAGGGAACAGCAAGTGGTGTTTCCTGTTGTTCCTGGAGGCCCTCAGGAAGAGCGACCAGTAATTATTACTGGCATCTTCGGCCATTACCGAACGGACTATATGTTTATAGATCCAGGAAGCTCGGTGGATATCATATACGAGCAGTGCTTCGAGCAGCTCGATCTAGAAGACAAAGCACGTTTAGAACCGGTAGATTTCCCTCTCACCGGATTTTGCAATGAAGTTGTATTCCCGTTAGGGCAAATAGCATTCCCTGTGACTCTATCTGATGGCGAACATTCGTGCACAGTCACAGTGAATTTCATGATCATGCCAGCAACATCACGCCATGATGTGTTGCTCGGTACAAGGTCACAGAGAGAATTCAGTATGATCACCTCTATTCCGCACGCTGCATGTGGATTTCCAACAGAAACTGGAGTTGCGATTCTGTACTCAAGTAAGCAGGTCATGTACGTGGACGATGAGCCACCAGCAAAAGTAGCCAAACCCTCAACTTCGAATGAACCGGAGAAATGGGTTCTGAACGATGAATATCCAGAACAGACCATTCAGCTAGGGCACGCCATTTCCCCGGCAACACGAGCACAATTAAAAGAGTTATTGTCCAATAACAAAGACATATTTGCTTGGTGCCCAGCAGACATGACTGACGTACCGCGCGACATAGCGCAACATTGTCTGAACATCCGACCCTCAGCAGAACCTGTTGCTCAGGGAAGGCGCAGCTTCAGCGATGAGAAAGCAAAAGCTATGGATGAGCAAGTGACAGAGCTACTTAACGCTGGAATCTTACGCGAGGTTCAATACCATACATGGGTCGCCAACCCAGTAATGGTCCAAAACACAGTGGAGGATGGAGAATGTGCGTCGACTTCAAAGACCTGAATAAAGCATGCCTAAAAGATTGCTATGCGCTTCCCGAGATAGACAAAAAAGTCGACTCTCTAGCATCATTTCGATGGAAATGCTTTCTTGACTGTTATAAAGGTTATCATCAGGTCCAGATGAAAGAAGAAGACGAAGACAAAACCGCATTTCGAACAAACAAGGGCATCTTCTGTTATACAAAAATGCCCTTAAGGCTTAATGGACACAGTTTTCAGAGGTGACATTGGTAAGACAGTCGAAGTATACATGGATGACCTCGTCATCATGAGCCACGAGGAAGATACGATGCTCGCCAATATTCAGCGCACGTTCGATTCTTTGCCAAGCGTGAACTTGAAACTCAACCCAACGAAATGCTCCTTCGGCATGGAGGAGGGAAAATTTTTGGGCTTCATAATCACAAGAGACGGTTTTAAAGTAAACCCGGAGAAAGTGCAGGCAATCCAGCTAATGCCATCACCTGCAACAATAAAAGAAATGCAAAGACTCGCCGGACGTCTTGCAGCCTTGAACAGATTCTTGGCAAATCACGCAGCGAAGTCTTATCCATTCATCAGCACGCTGCGAAACTGCGCGAAGAAAACCCACTTCCAGTGGACACCTGAAGCAGAAGCAGCCTTCAAACAAATGAAGGAATGTTTAATTCAGCTGCCAACGCTAACCGCACCAAGAGAAAAAGAACCACTGATTTTATATCTATCTGCTGCGGAAGTAGCGGTAGGTGCAGTATTGATGGTAGAACGAGAAAATATTCAGACTCCAATTTATTACATAAGCAAGATGCTCACTGGCCCAGAGACGCGCTACTCAATGATCGAAAAACTAGTCCTAGCGCTAGCACATGCATCAAGACGCTTACGTCGATATTTCTCTGGTCATGTCATCACAGTTCTTACCAACTACCATTTGGGTCAAATCTTGTCCAAACCTGACGTTGCGGGAAGATTGGTCAAATGGGCTATTGAGCTTGGAGGATACAATATCCTGTACAGACCACGACCGGCAATCAAACGGCAAGTTCTAGCAGATTTCGCCACAGAAGTTCCAATTGACAAAGTCCAAGAGTGTGAGGCGATCCAAAACCCTATTCCTATTTTCGACGACAGGGTCTGAACCCTGCACACGGATGACGCTTCTAATGATGACGGAGCAGGGGCAGGTCTCCGACTAGTCAGCCCCGATGACCACGAACTTACATATGCCATACGCCTAGACTTCCGAAGCACTAACAATGAAGCAGAATACGAAGCGTTTTTAGCAGGCCTTCGTTTAGCGCTTAAAATGGGGGCAAGAAACCTCGAAGCTAACGTTGATTCAAAGCTAGTAGCTGAACAAGTTAATGGGCACTACGATGCAAGAGGAGAAGCTATGGCGTTGTACTTAGAACAAGCGCAAATATTGATTGGTCAATTCCAAACGTTCAAAGTCAACCATATAAACAGAAGTGAAAACAAACATGCGGCGCATTGAGCAAATTGGCCGCTACCAGCTTTAAGCACTTAGCAAAAGAAGTACGCATAGAGGTACTGTCCAATCCCTCTGTTTCTCTCAAACAAGTCAACATCATAGAGATCGGCAGTCCGTCCTGGATGTCCCCGATCATCTTATACTTACAACACGGGAAACTCCCAGAGGAAAAAGCAGAAGCCAGGAAAATCTAGAATAAAGCAATAAACTACGAAATGGCGGACGGCATTCTATACAGAAAGTCATTCATGGGACCATTACTACGATGCGTTGACAAGACAGACGCGCAATACCTGGTCAGAGAAATCCATGAAGGCTTGTGCGGGATACACGCCGGACCACGCATGGTAGTAGCAAAAATAATGAGCGCAGGATATTATTGGCTGGGAATGCACGTAGATGCGGTAGAAATATTACGGAAATGTGCAGCATGCCAACGTTACGCGCCAAAGACACTCCGGCCAAAGAATCCATAGTATCAGTCACGTCTGCCTGGCCATTCCAACAATGGGGCATCGATCTTATTGGCCCATTTCCTGACGCGCCAGGCGCAGTAAAATTCATCATTGTAGCAGTCGACTACTTCACGAAGTGGGTTGAAGCTAAAGCCTTGGCCTCAACCACAGCAATGATAATCCGCAAATTTATATGGGAACATATTATTTGCAGATTTGGATTACCATTGCGCATTATTTCCGACAACGGCACTAACTTTGCCTCGGAAGATCTACAGAAATGGTTCAAGGAAATGAAGATTGAGCACAACTTTGCCTCTGTGGCACACCCACAAGCAAACGGCCAAGTCGAAAGCATCAACAAACAAATAGTCGACGGCATTAAGGCGCGACTGGGCACAGCGTGCAGAGGATGGGTTGATGAACTCCCCAGCATCCTATGGGCACATCGAACAATGCCAAAGACTAGCACGGGAGAAACTCCATTCAGCTTGGTCTACGGGTCTGAAGCCGTAATCCCAACCGAAATCGGCCAACCGTCACCGCGCATGATAGCCATGGAAAAACAAAACAATGAGCAAGAACGAAGAATGGATTTAGACCTTCTTGAAGAAAGGCGCGAGAACGCCGCCATCACAGAAGCAAGGTACAAATCCAAACTCGAAAAATATTACAACGCGCGCGTACGCGTGTGTACCTTTGTTCCCGGTGATTTCATCTTGCGCGACAATGAAGCGTCAAACGCAGAAAAACCGGGCAAATTAGCGCTAAAATGGGAAGGACCATACATCATCAATGAGGTCCTAGGTAAAGGGGCATACACCCTAAAAAGAATTGATGGGACTCTAGTTCCCCGCACCTGGAATGCGCAGCAGCTGCGCAGGTGTTACATATAGGATAAATCATTCACAGGCAATGTATTTCCTATTACACTTGTATTGCAAGCCTCGCGCTTTATTAATACAAACATCATCTTCATACTTGTTACTGTTTGTTACAAATTGCATGTAATTCTTTTGGTTTGCGCGAAAACAATATGGTAAACATTGTACACCTCATGAACAGTCTGGAAAAAGCGCAACATAAGCGCATATTCTTGACAAACATTCACACATGAGCACAATACCATCTCTCATTCGCACTACCTGATCAAAGCAATTAAAACACATGCAACATATTGTAATCCAAACGTACAAAAAAAGCAAAAACTACATGTACAGCAGTACACCAAAACATATACATTATCAAGTGTAGCAAAACACTTCACAACAAAGATCATGGCAATGGTCTTCAAAAAAAATTTCTAGTACCAAAACTAGCAAATTTACAAAAAACATTAACAAAGGAAAGAACTAGTTCTAAGGCTAACACCTAACCAGCAACAGGACCGTCATCAACGGTGGGCACCTACTCACACCGGCGATTCTTCCGGCGTTGATACACCAACTGGCATCCTCCTTTCTGGACCATCGGAAAGCGAGCTATCAAGTCATCAGCATCCAGCACAGTGATACCATCATCAACGACACCTTTGTGCCAGAAAGCTTTACAGTCGGAACCAACAGCCACCGGAGAAACAGAGTTGACCGGATCCTTTGCCCCAACAGCAACTAAAGGTAGTGAGCTAGAAAGAAGCACGAGGCCCTCAGCAGCCTCATAAACCCTAAAAACATCCAACAAAAGACGAGTATGGTAAGAACGTTTCATCTTCTTTTTTGCCAAAAATCAACAAGAGGATAAAAGAATCCATCAAGCGTATATATAGGCGAGTTAACTCCGGGAAAAGAGAAGGTCATGATCACCTGTCAAATGTCTTTTCCAGACGGCGCTACAGGAACAAATGTCACATCTTCATAAATAAAGCCTGACAGGCGCCATTACGTATCCCAATGTAAGAAGGAAAATATTGCAAAATATCAATTTTTTATTACAAATTGACGTCACCAAAACGTCAGGTCATGATTACAAAGGGGAAAATCACATTTTCCCCTAAAAAACAAAAAAAAGTTTTTTAGAAACAAAAGTAAATCTTTTCAAAAAAGATTCCCTACTTTCACGCCACAAAAGCATTTCCCTCTCATAAGTCCAGTGCTCCACTTACTTGCATAAGAGCAACACTAGACTGGGGGGACTTGAAGGGGTAAGGTCCCAAAAACCTTATGACAAGTATTCAGGACCTTACCATAACTTGGTCAATCAGCTCTTCTGACCTTGCGCGGCCGCGCACTGGTCCTACAAAGGAGGCTTAAAAAACAAATAACAGACGACACTTGCACGCCAAAAGGAGATCATAAATCCTTGCGCCTTCCTCCACAAAGTAAAAGATGGAAGTCCTTAAATAAATACTTCCGCTTAATATCCAGACTTGGATATTATATAACCAAGACTTGGGATTATTTCAGCTGACTCCTCACAATAAGGAGTCACACCAGATTACAGCAGTAATCTTCTAGAAAGAATTCAATCGTGCACCACTAAGACGGTTATAACCGCCTGGACACGTGTCAACACCTCAGGCATTCCTGAAATCACAATGATAACATGTAATTGGAGACAAACCTCCACTTGATCACTTTCCACGTGGCAAATCCCCAGCCATCGATCTAAACCACGATCCGTGTGCATTCACATCGGATCAAGAAGCTTGACGGAAGGAAATGTAACCGCTTACGGAGTTAGCATCTTCCGTCAACTTTTCACTAACAGGTTTTCCCGCCCAAAGACTCCCGGCTATAAATACAAGAACTGTTCAGGTATGTAATTCAAGTTACACACACTTCTACAATACATCTTCTTCTTCATAACCCATACTTATTCTCACACCGGAGTCGGGTCAAGGAGATAACCCCTTTCTCCCCTTGGCGAGGCTAACGGTGCTTCTTTTTTGTAGAGTTCATCGGAGAAGAAGGTCTGTTGTACCAAATCAAACGAGAGAAAACAACCCCCCTTTTATGCAGATCCAAACCCTCTAGATTATTCGATTCAGGTCGTTGATCTAGTGTTTCTTCATTAATACGCAACCAAAGCATGTCAACTAAGTCGGTTTTGGCACTAGAAGCATTTGATCAATTCTCCAATTTCAAGACAATTAGTATCCCTTTCGAGAATCCTAACATGACAATCATTCGGAAAGTTAAAACGATAAACACACTTTAGCCACCTAAAATTGTTCTTTAACGTGCAATTGATAAATGTCTATGAAAATCTCTTAAAAATAAGTTAGTCATCCATTAGGAGTTTTCTAACCTCACTTAAACAAGGAAAGCGACACCGATAAACACAATGCAACCACCGAGACAAGCATAAACTAGATTAAATCACAACCGAGTTCATTTTACAAATCTTGCACATAAATTTACCAAGATAGCAATTTTGGCCTAAACTACTAACTAAGCTAACAAATCATGGCAATAATTTATAACGACACCATTTAACCCGTTAAGGTCCTTACGTGACGGCAAGCTTTCTTGATTAACAATAATTACATTTAATTAAACCACTAACCATTTCTAGTGTCATGGTGCACACATTTTAACCAAGCTAAACTAGTTAACCAAGTTTAAAGTTTACTAATACAAGATTAATTGAGCTTCATTTTTCAACTATCTTAACTAACCAAATACCAATCATCCAACACAATTACTTATAATCAAGAAATCAATATCAATAACAAGGTTGCAAACTAATCATCAAAGATTAACATAGAAAATACTTCCAAATGTCATTACGAACAAAGATTAACATACTAATGGTTATAATCAAGCAAGGGATTGTTGTGTTTTTGCCCAAAGGCTACAATAATACATAAACATTAATCTAAATGCTTGAAGGATTAACAAAATCATGGAAAGATTAGAAAACCAAACCATAAACAAGCATAAGATTAAGAATCTGGAAGATAACGAAGCTAATCGGCACAATGTGGCTTAAATCCGGGTGAAAGCAGAAGCCTCCGGAGCCTGAAAATCGCCAGAATCGCTTCCAAAATGTCCAGAGTTACTAGCAGAATGTTTCTGCAAGTTTTTATATAATTTCGATGTTGCACGGTCGTGCGTCCTGTTGCACGACCGTTCACTTTTTGCATTATTGGAGGTATGGTGCACCATACTGCATGACGTCACAGATCTTGACCGGTCTTCAGTCTCGCACGACCGTTCTTCATATTGCACGATCGTTCACTTACGGGATCATGTTGCACGGACAACTGCACTGGTGGTGCAGTTCCGGGGTTTTGCTGGACATCGGATCCACACGGGGTGTAATGAGATGAACGCCCATGCATCACCGGGATTGTCTTGCACGCCGGGTCGCACTGTCATTCATTGCCGGGCTGGGCTGCTTTTGTCGGATATGCACGGTCGTTCCATAGGTGGCACGACCGTTCCATTCGCCCAGGTCAGAATTCTAACAGAATGTTCGCAGCTTTGTCGTTTAATCCGGAAAGTCCTCGTTTTCGCTATCATCTTGTCTGGTATGCTGTTTTAGGCCTGTAAACAAAAGTATACATTATTAAGTATCCGAATGACGGTTTTACGGCCGAAAACGCATAAAATGGGGATGAAATGGGGGACTAAAATATGTGTAAATTAGCGAATATCACTCCTAATTCTAGGTCATGAGTCGTATTTCCTCGTGGTTTTTCAATTGTCTTGATGCATACGCAATTACCTTGTTGCGTTGCATCAGCACACAACCTAATCCTAGCTTAGAAGCATCGCAGTATACTTCAAAATCTTATGTTCCTTCTGGTAAGGCAAGAATTGGGGCATTTGTTAATCTTTGCTTTAAAATCCTAAAAGCCTCTTCTTGCTTGGGTCCCCATTCAAACTTAACAGTTTTACAGGTTAGCTTAGTTAATGGAACAGCTATCTTAGAAAAGTCTTTGATGAAGCGCCTATAGTACCCAGCTAACCCTAGAAAACTTCAAACTTCGGCTGCTGATTGCGGGACCTTCCAATTTTTTATTGCTTCTATCTTGGAGGGATCCACGTGAATGCTTTCGTGATTCACCATGTGTCCTAGAAATTGCACCTCCTGTAGCCAAAATTCACACTTCGAGAATTTGGCGTAAAGCTTTTCCTTTCTTAACAAAGTTAAGAGTGCATGCAGGTGCTCACAATGATCGCCATGGCTTTTGGAATAAATAAGTATATCGATGAAGATAATTACAAACTTATCCAGATACGATTTACAGATTCTATTCATCATGTCCATAAATGCTGCAGGAGCATTCGTTAATCCAAAGGGCATGACTGTAAAGTCGTAATGACCATACCTAGTCCTGAAGGCAGTTTTAGGTATGTCTTCTTCCTGTACCTTCAGCTGATGGTGTCCGGAGCGCAAATCTATCTTAGAGAAGTACCTAGCCCCATGAAGTTGATAAAAAAGATCATCAATCCTAGGTAATGGGTATCGATTCTTAATGGTAACCTTATTCAATTCCCTATAATCGATACACATCCGCATCGAACCATCCTTCTTTTTTACGAACAACACAGGTGCTCCCCAAGGGGATGAACTAGGTTGTATGAATTCTTTGCTTAACAATTCATCTAACTACTTTTTCAGTTCTAACATTTCTGTGAGTGCTAACCGATAAGGTGCCTTAGCTATTGGAGCAGTTCCAGGAATTAGATGAATTCGAAACTCTACTTCCCTATCTGGCGGTAATCCAGGTAGTTCTTCTGGAAATACATCAGGGTATTATGATACTAGTGGAATTTCCTTAAGTTCTTTGCTTTTAGCATTAATGATTACCGAAATCATATACACTATTCCTTGCTTTCTTTCATAACTAGCAACTTTCATTACTGAAATGAACTTCATTAGTTTACGTGGCTTATCTCCTGTCACCAAAATTACTTCTCCTGCTGGTGTATGTACTTCTACGGAATTTTTATCACAGAGGATTCGAGCATGGTTGGCTACTAACCAATCCATTCCTAACACGACATCGAATCCTGCTAAATTCATAGGTAGAAGGCTTGCAGAAAATTTATGACATGAGAGTTCTATCTTTCCTTTTTGAAGAAATTTATCTATATTAACAGAATTTCCTTCTGCCGTTTCTACCGTATAAATTTGCCTAAGTTTGGTTAGGGGTTTCTTAAGAGCTTGGTAAAATGAAGTATTTATAAAACTTTGGTTTGCACTAGAGTCAAATAATACTTTTGCGTAAACGTCATGTACAAGAAACGTACCAGCTATCACATCCAGAATCAGATATGCTTCTTGTGTAGTCAGCTGGAAGGCTCTTGCATTCTTTTTATTAGTTCCTTCAGTTGCTTTTGCCTTGTTGTCAACTGGCTTGACCAGTTTAGGGCATTCTGGTCTAAAATGCCCAACTTCTCCGCAATTGTAGCAAATCTTTGATTTCTTCCTGCACTCCTCCTCTCGGTGCCCCGGTGCTTTGCAGAAATTACAATTTTCCTGACATTTACCACAATGTTTCTTTCTACAGTTTCTACTGAATGGAGGTGTGGAAGATTGCCCACTTCCCTTTTTCTTGAAGTTACTATTAGTATTACCCCGACGGAACCCTTGGGTAATCTTCTGGGCCAATTCCTTTTTCCTGTTCTCTTCTCTTGTGCGTACGAGCCCGTCGGTTAAGGTGTTGGCCAATTCAACCGCATCGTCAATCGTGCGGGGTCTCGCAGCTTTGACTATGTCACGAATTTCGCTAATTAATCCCCAAATGTAGCGAGAAATAAGCACCGGTTCTGGCGAGGCCAAAGTCGGTACAATTCTAGCATACTCGAAAAATTTCGAAGTACACCCTCGACAGTCAACGTCCACCATCTGGTGGTTCAGGAACTTGTTTGTCATCTGTTCCTTTTCGTAGGAGGGACAAAACTTTATTTCCACCAATTCCTTAAATTCCTCCCAACTCATGGCATAAGCCACGTCACTTCCCTTAACTTGCAGCACCGTGTTCCACCATTCTAACGCCTCTTCTTTGAAAAGGTGGGATGCATACATTACCCGGTCTTCTTCTGTGCACTTACTTATTTTAATCACAGCTTCGGTCTTTTCCAACCAACGTAGTGCGGCAGTCGCCCCTTCATTGCCTGCAAATTCGATTGGCTTACAGGCGAGAAATTCTTTGTAAGTGCAACCAGTCGTTGCCACTTTCATTTTCTTAAGTAATGGGGCTTGAACCACATTATTATTATCACCGCCCCCATTCACACTGTTACTGAAATTATCGTCGTGGGTACGTTTGCTATGGTTTGATTGGGAAGGTTCAACAGGATTCTTAACAGCAGCGACGATTGCTGGGATAGCGTTGGCTATTCCCTGAGCAACGATATTTTTTATATCTTGTCTATTGAGAAAATGGTCTTCATTATTGGGTTCAGATTGGTTAACTTCATTTGCCGATTGGTTTACTGCGTTTTCCATCTGAATAATTAAATATATATATAAATTATTGTCATAAAATGGATAGCAACTAAACACCATAGGGCAATTACAAACACAATTAACTCAACACATATAGCCAAAATCGTCGACCTTGCGACATTTATATTTTTATATATATTATGCATCCATACAAGCCAGATATTTCCAGATATTTTATTTTATTATTATTATTATACATTATTTTATATTATTTTATAAAAAAATTCACATATTATTATTATACAAAACATTTAACTATAGTTAGCTGGTTTTCAAAAACGACGCTCCTTCTCATCGTACTTCCATGTGATGTTTTCCACCACTTCTCGAATCTGATTTCCCGCATCCACCAGTTCCTCACCGTAGTAGCGTAATTCGGCAACATTCTCCGGATTCATGGGTGGAAAAGGAGCAGGTTCAGGTTCAAAGTGGGGAAAGTACACATTTGGGTTATTCATAAAGTTCTGAAAGTGCCAGTCACTAGTCCACCATTCTTCCAACTACCCTGTAAAATGTTGAGGGTTGACAATTGGGTCCGGAATAGCAGGTTCCAAATTGATAGGAAGCTCTGATTGAGCGGGGAAATTGAAAAGGGTTTCATCAGCAGGTCCGATGAGGTCACAGTTTGCCAGTTTTCTATCGATTTCCTCCCAAGGTGGTAATTCCTGGGCCTGGCCAGAGCTCTCCCCTACTTCTTTTCCTTTTCCTTTTGGATCCTCCGTCTTTTTCACCTTTTGGGCAACGGGCTTCTTCTTTCGTCCTCGTTTCCAGTCCAGAAGCCTTCTCCTCTTTTTAGGTTTGGGTTTCTCCTGTGACTGGGCCTGAAACACTAGTGGCTCCTCGGTGTCAGCCTGATAACCAGACTGGGTTCCTATTGTATCCATATCAGTAGTATGGATTGTGAAATTTCGGAGGGCTTCCGATCAGGGCGGACTTAGAAGGTTAGTAGGTGTAGCACGGGCTACCCCTCAACCCCATCTCCGTAGTGTAAAAATACTCCTTAACTCCATTTTTGTAGTGTAAAAATACCTCTCAACTCCGTTTCCATTATATAAAGGATACCCATGGTCCTAAAACAAAAAAATTAGGATACCCCTAACTTTGTGGGCCCGTTCCGCCACTGCTTCCGATAGTTTATTCATGTTGTTAGTCACACATAAGGAAACACACAAAAATTCAAGTTAAAATTTTATTTATTAAATTAAATTTTCACAGAATCACATAATGGCAAATTGAAAAATTAAGTATTTTTCAAATACTTAATTGGCTTAAATCAGTGGCTCCGATACCACCTTTTCTGTCACGGCCCCTGACCCAGTTGCCTGGTCCGGAAGCCGCGGGACAAAAACCCGTGGTATTGTTGGTTGGTTTGGCAGCGGAAATTTTAACAGGATCGTTTAAACTGAAAACACCTAATTATTTTATTTCAAGTTTCGGGACAAACCCCGTGATTTACAATAAAGGATTTTTATTGGTGGCCGTGATTTACAATAAAGGTATTGGTGGTTGGTTTGTCAGCGGAAATTTTAACAGGATCGGACAAGATGTACCAAGATCTAAAGGATTTTTATTGGTGGCGGAGAATGAAAGGCGATGTTGCGATATATGTTGGCAAATGTTTAACTTGCGCCAAGGTAAAGGCCGAATATCAGAAGCCTTCAGGTCTTCTGCAACAACCTGAAATACCCCAGTGGAAATGGGAGCAGATTTCAATGGACTTCATAACGAAGTTGCCAAGGACACCCAGAGGTCATGATACGATCTGGGTAATCGTTGACCGCCTTACGAAATCAGCGCACTTTTTGGCAATTAAAGAAAAGGATAACACGAGCAAGCTTGCTGACCTATACCTGAGAGAGATTGTTGCACGACATGGAGTGCCTCTCTCGATTATTTCTGATAGAGATGGAAGATTCGTGTCAAGGATTTGGCAATCCTTTTAAGAAGCATTTGGTTCTCAGTTGAATCTGAGTACTGCCTTTCATCCTCAGACAGACGGCCAGAGTGAACGAACGATTCAAACATTGGAAGATATGTTGCGAGCTTGCGTAATGGATTTGGGTGGTAGTTGGGACACTCTCTTACCCTTGGTAGAATGTTCATATAACAACAGTTACCATGCAAGCATACAAGCCGCACCATTCGAAGCCCTCTATGGACGCAAGTGTTGATCACCGTTATGCTGGGCAGACGCGGGTGATAGACAGCTTGTTGGTCCTGAATTGGTTCAAGAGACGACTGATAAGATTATACAGATCCGAGAGAGCATTAAGGCAGCTCGCGATCGTCAAAAGAGTTATGCGGACCTGAGAAGGAAACCTCTGGAGTTTGAGGTAGGAGATATGGTTTTGTTAAAGGTTTCACCCTAGAAGGGTGTAGCACGCTTTGGGAAGCGTGGAAAGTTGAACCCAAGATACATTGGACCATTCAAGATCCTGGAAAGGATTGGTCTGGTAGCTTACAAGTTGGATTTACCCGCTGAACTGAATGGCATTCATGATACATTCCATGTATCAAATTTGAAAAAGAGTCCAACTCAAGAAACCGTGGTCATTCCTGCCGACGAAGTTCATATTGACGACACACTCCACTTTACTGAAGAACCTGTTGAGGTAACTGATTGGAAGGTTAACAAGCGTGACGGAGTAGTGTCAAACTCGTCAAGGTTCGTTGGAACGCGCGACATGGCCCAGAATTCACGTGGGAGCGTGAAGATCGTATGAAAGCCAAATACCCACATTTGTTCCCCAAGACCCCTGCATCTAGTAGCAGAACTAAAATTTCAGGACGAAATTTTCTTAACAGGGGGAGAATGTGACAACTCTCATAAATCCAGGTATTCGTACAATTAATTAATGTGGATTAATGCTTAATGACTGTGCTTAATTACAAGTGATGATATAAACTGCTTTATGATTTTTGTATCAAACATACATGTGCATCACATTTTATACTGTCATATCATTTATTACATACAAACTTTAGTGACATAAACGATGCACAAAGCACGGTTAGCACAGTTAGCGGATAACTCAGAAACATGCTGACAATGTCAGTACATAGACAGACAATGTTTTGAGACCCCGTAAGGGCCAGAGACAAGGTACTACACTAGTATGGTGTGTAGGGAAGTAAGGATCATAAAACTACGTCACTAGGTGATAGTATAAGTGCCGGAAAGTGCCTAAAACCCACTAAAAGTGCAGAATTCTGCATTAATCAACAAAAATCAGCATTTTAACATGCTAGTAACATGCAAAAATATGGCAAAATGGTCCGGTATGCTTTCCTAAGTGACGGGAATTGAAAGTGTCACAAAAGGGTACTTAAAGAACACTAAACGGAATAACTTGACACTTTAACGAACCGGTATCTAACCGAACAACCGGACATTACCCGGAACACCAAAATATTTCTAGAAGCATTGTTTTATTATTTTTGAACTAGTTATGGTCTCCGAACACCCAAACATACTATATAATGCATCATACACTTAAAACACTAGACTTTTACACTTAACCTCCACTAATTACTTGCATTTACCATCAAATTTACACATGGACCCCCTCCCCCTCCATATTTACGGCACCAAGATGTGGCCCACCCTAAAATCATTCTCAATCTTCCTAAATCTTATCTAATCTTAAGTGATTTGGTGAAAAGATCATGTATGTACTTATGAAGACAGAGGAACCATTGTGTAAAACTCAAAACTTGATTATAAGTAACCTCCATCATCTTCACAACACCCCACCACAACTCTTCTACTTTCTCTCCCTCTCACGGCCATAAGTAGCCACCACCACCACCATTGTTTTCATTACAAGTTCATCTATTCCAAGCTCATTTGAAGGTACAACAAGGTGTTTAAGGAAGTGCGGAACTCTTGGATCTTGAAGGACCTCCATCATTAGCTTTTATCCACCACTTTTGTCTTCATCATCAACTAGTGTTCTTCCCTAGCTTAAAGCTAGTAGTAAGATCCTTTTTAACCTTTGTTACTTCTATTTTTAGTGGTTAAAAGATATGTTATGATGTAAACCACAAGAACACTAAAAGACATAATCAAGAATCATAAACAAAAGCTTAACATATGATGATATATTGGTGAAATAGTGTTGTTTAGTGTATGTATAATGCTTGCTTGTTGATTTCTTGAGATGATGATGTTAATCATCACGTGGAGCTTGCTAGATTGTGATTAAACACATGATCTAGCAAGTGAGAGGATGATTATGTAACAACATAGGATGATCATCTTCTTGTGAAAACATGAACTTGATAAATGAAATGATTTCTTGTAAAATAATAAACAAAGTAAGCTAGTAGACTTATGAATCTAAGATTTGTGAGTGATTTTCCAAGAAAACCAAGTTCAAAATATGATTTTTGAAAGATCATGGTTTTTACTTAAACCTACAATATTTTTAGTGGAAAAACAAGTGTAGAGATACTAGAGAAACAAGAAGGTTTAATAAAGAAACATTTTTGTTGAATATGTTTACAAGTTGTAAACATCTAAAACTTCCAAGAATGAAGTTTATCAAGAAGTAAATATATTTTGGAGGGTAACTAAGGCCACTAAACATACACCAAGTTACTACAAGTTTTTGTAAAAAGATCAAGTTCATGTTGTTATGAAAGTTGTATAGCTGTTACACTTGGTAAGTATAATATTGTTAAGGTTGATTGTTGATTTTGAAAAGAAAATGATATGCTAAATAGCATGGACACCTCCATTTTCAAAGGAAACTATGGCAAAATTTTCTAAAAATACAAACACTTAGAAAATATTTTCTAGACAAGTATTTACAAGTATGTTTTAAACTATGTTTTTCAATATAAATTTTGCCATACATTTTGTTACAAAAATACAAGTATTGGAGGTTGGTTTTTGTAAATAAACATGGATAAATATATATTTAGAATATATATTTTATATTAAGACACTTGTGTGAATATTTGTATACTTTGTGGAATAGTTCTATTATTTTAGGGTAAAATAATATAACTTACAAATACCAAGAATTTACAACTCCAAAATAATACTAAAAATCACAAGGAATGAAATATAAGTTACACACTTAATATTGTGAAACCGAACACAAAAACGTAACTTATGAAATATTCCGGAAAATACCGTTATAAATATATATTTTTGGTAAATATTATTTTGGAAACAAAAGAAGTGAAAATATGATTTTTGTAAATATTACTAAGTTATATCATATTTTCAACAAAGAGAAAATATATTATTTTTGGGATATAAAAATATATTTTCCTAGTATATTTAAAAGATATATGATTTTTGGGAAAAATATATATTTTCTTGGAATACATTATTTTTGACAAATAAGTTACATATATTTTCTAAGTGAGACTTAAAAATATATATTCCAAGACTACAAAAATACATGTATGAAATACCCCCATCCTTGGGAAGGAAATACGAAATTAAATACTTGAGAAGTATTAATACAGAAATAGTGTTTAAACAATTATTCCAAACATTAAATATAATTTAAAGTTAAAATAATTATTATTTTAACAAATAATTATAACTTGGAATAACATAAGAAACGCAACTCAAAGACGTTAAACTCTAAGCCAAGGCACCCGTTCGTCTAATAGACGTTAGTACACTGTAGGTAGTCGTGTTTGCTGCGGAGGTTTGAGTTGCTAGTTCTGAAGACGCAATACTGTGAGTTCATGTCCCCCTTTTCTTTAAACTGTTTTGTTTATTTACTTCGGGGGTGAAATACATGTTACAAAAGGAATTACATACGAATACTATTGGTATGATTAGCCTAGGAAAGAACCATAGATCATGTGATTGGGTAGGCGGATACTTGGGACCATTAATCCTCGTATAAGGACCGAGGGGCATGAGTGATAGATCTATTTGGGTGTAGCGAGCCCACACCCATGAGGACCAGGGTGGCCCATAGGGTGACTATGTCTTCCAGCCGGAAGCCCGATACAACTTTGCTAGGTTTGAGTCTTCCTACACCGTCACACATATCAGTGGCCTTGCAAACCATTGGTGATCTTTTCCTTGTTTGCTTTCATACCGGGACATACATACATACACTGTTTACAAAGGTTTACACATACTTATACAAACACATGAAATCGCTCAACTTTTGTTGATATTTTTTAAACTACATGTATTTCAGGGAACTAATGGATCTGGCAGGTGTTGCATGTTTGCCAAGCTGCGTACTAAATAAAGGATGTCATCCATGGTCGTAGAGTTTAGGAGATGTATCCTATTACTGGACGGGATACATGTTTCTAAACTTGGTCTTAGTTAACGTCTTTTGTTGAGTCCTTGTGAACTCATTTAAACGAATCATGGTTTGTAACTAAATTGGGTGTCGATGTTTTCAGACAAGAATGTTGTGGGATTTTCTAAACTAAATTAATGGATGAGTATCTTTTGGTTTTATCATATAGCGTTGTTATGATTGAATGCTATGGTATTAAGAAGTCACACCAATAAACCACGCTTCCGCAAAAGTCAGGGTGTGACAAAATACTGGCGAGTCATTCATTTTGTACAAAATGACACATTGTTATAATCTACAGTTTTAAGAGTGATTACAATGTTTATATATCAACCAATTACCCCAAATCGGTATTTGTCACTCAACACCATAGGGCAATTACAAACACAATTAACTCAACACATATAGCCAAAATCGTCGACCTTGCGACATTTATATTTTTATATATATTATGCATCCATACATGCCAGATATTTACAGATATTTTATTTTATTATTATTATTATACAATATTTTATATTATTTTATAAAAAAATTCACATATTATTATTATACAAAACATTTAACTATAGTTAGCTGGTTTTCAAAAACGACGCTCCTTCTCATCATACTTCCATGTGATGTTTTCCACCACTTCTCGAATCTGATTTCCCGCATCCACCAGTTCCTCACCGTAGCAGCGTAATTCGGCAACATTCTCCGGATTCATGGGTGGAAAAGGAGCAGGTTCAGGTTCAAAGTGGGGAAAGCACACATTTGGGTAATTCATAAAGTTCTGAAAGTGCCAGTCACTAGTCCACCATTCTTCCAACTGCCCTGTAAAATGTTGAGGGTTGACAATTGGGAACGGAATAGCAGGTTCCAAATTGATAGGAAGCTCTGATTGAGCGGGGAAATTGAAAAGGGTTTCATCAGCAGGTCCGATGAGGTCACAGTTTGCCAGTTTTCTATCGAGTTCCTCCCAAGGTGGTAATTCTTGGGCCTGGCCAGAGCTCTCCCCTACTTCTTTTCCTTTTCCTTTTGGATCCTCCGTCTTTTTCACCTTTTGGGCAACGGGCTTCTTCTTTCGTCCTCGTTTCTAGTCCAGAAGCCTTCTCCTCTTTTTAGGTTTGGGTTTCTCCTGTGACTGGGCCTGAAACACTAGTGGCTCCTCGGTGTCAGCCTGATAACCAGACTGGGTTCCTATTGTATCCATATCAGTAGTATGGATTGTGAAATTTCGGAGGGCTTCCGATCAGGGCGGACTTAGAAGGTTAGTAGGTGTAGCACGGGCTACCCCTCAACCCCATCTCCGTAGTGTAAAAATACTCCTTAACTCCATTTTCGTAGTGTAAAAATACTTCTCAACTTCGTTTCCATTATATAAAGGATACCCCTGGTCCTAAAACAAAAAAAAATAGGATACCCCTAACTTTGTGGGCTCGTTCCGCCACTGCTTCCGATAGTTTATTCATGTTGTTAGTCACACATAAGGAAACACACAAAAATTCAAGTTAAAATTTTATTTATTAAATTAAATTTTCACAGAATCACATAATGGCAAATTGAAAAATTGAGTATTTTCCAAATACTTAATTGGCTTAAATCAGTGGCTCTGATATCACCTTTTCTGTCACGGCCCCCGACCCAGTTGCCTGGTCCGGAAGCCGCGGGACAAAAACCCGTGGTATTGTTGGTTGGTTTGGCAGCGGAAATTTTAACAGGATCGTTTAAACTGAAAACACCTAATTATTTTATTTCACGTTTCGGGACAAACCCCGTGATTTACAATAAAGGATTTTTATTGGTGGCCGTGATTTACAATAAAGGTATTGGTGGTTGGTTTGGCAGCGGAAATTTTAACAGGATCGGACAAGATGTACCAAGATCTAAAGGATTTTTATTGGTGGCGGAGAATGAAAGGCGATGTTGCGATATATGTTGGCAAATGTTTAACTTGCGCCAAGGTAAAGGCCGAATATCAGAAGCCTTCAGGTCTTCTGCAACAACCTGAAATACCCCAGTGGAAATGGGAGCAGATTTCAATGGACTTCATAACGAAGTTGCCAAGGACACCCAGAGGTCATGATACGATCTGGGTAATCGTTGACCGCCTTACGAAATCAGCGCACTTTTTGGCAATTAAAGAAAAGGATAACACGAGCAAGCTTGCTGACCTATACCTGAGAGAGATTGTTGCACGACATGGAGTGCCTCTCTCGATTATTTCTGATAGAGATGGAAGATTCGTGTCAAGGATTTGGCAATCCTTTTAAGAAGCATTTGGTTCTCAGTTGAATCTGAGTACTGCCTTTCATCCTCAGACAGACGGCCAGAGTGAACGAACGATTCAAACATTGGAAGATATGTTGCGAGCTTGCGTAATGGATTTGGGTGGTAGTTGGGACACTCTCTTACCCTTGGTAGAATGTTCATATAACAACAGTTACCATGCAAGCATACAAGCCGCACCATTCGAAGCCCTCTATGGACGCAAGTGTTGATCACCGTTATGCTGGGCAGACGCGGGTGATAGACAGCTTGTTGGTCCTGAATTGGTTCAAGAGACGACTGATAAGATTATACAGATCCGAGAGAGCATTAAGGCAGCTCGCGATCGTCAAAAGAGTTATGCGGACCTGAGAAGGAAACCTCTGGAGTTTGAGGTAGGAGATATGGTTTTGTTAAAGGTTTCACCCTAGAAGGGTGTAGCACGCTTTGGGAAGCGTGGAAAGTTGAACCCAAGATACATTGGACCATTCAAGATCCTGGAAAGGATTGGTCTGGTAGCTTACAAGTTGGATTTACCCGCTGAACTGAATGGCATTCATGATACATTCCATGTATCAAATTTGAAAAAGAGTCCAACTCAAGAAACCGTGGTCATTCCTGCCGACGAAGTTCATATTGACGACACACTCCACTTTACTGAAGAACCTGTTGAGGTAACTGATTGGAAGGTTAACAAGCGTGACGGAGTAGTGTCAAACTCGTCAAGGTTCGTTGGAACGCGCGACATGGCCCAGAATTCACGTGGGAGCGTGAAGATCGTATGAAAGCCAAATACCCACATTTGTTCCCCAAGACCCCTGCATCTAGTAGCAGAACTAAAATTTCAGGACGAAATTTTCTTAACAGGGGGAGAATGTGACAACTCTCATAAATCCAGGTATTCGTACAATTAATTAATGTGGATTAATGCTTAATGACTGTGCTTAATTACAAGTGATGATATAAACTGCTTTATGATTTTTGTATCATACATACATGTGCATCACATTTTATACTGTCATATCATTTATTACATACAAACTTTAGTGACATAAACGATGCACAAAGCACGGTTAGCACAGTTAGCGGATAACTCAGAAACATGCTGACAATGTCAGTACATAGACAGACAATGTTTTGAGACCCCGTAAGGGCCAGAGACAAGGTACTACACTAGTATGGTGTGTAGGGAAGTAAGGATCATAAAACTACGTCACTAGGTGATAGTATAAGTGTCGGAAAGTGCCTAAAACCCACTAAAAGTGCAGAATTCTGCATTAATCAACAAAAATCAGCATTTTAACATGCTAGTAACATGCAAAAATATGGCAAAATGGTCCGGTATGCTTTCCTAAGTGACGGGAATTGAAAGTGTCACAAAAGGGTACTTAAAGAACACTAAACGGAATAACTTGACACTTTAACGAACCGGTATCTAACCGAACAACCGGACATTACCCGGAACACCAAAATATTTCTAGAAGCATTGTTTTATTATTTTTGAACTAGTTATGGTCTCCGAACACCCAAACATACTATATAATGCATCATACACTTAAAACACTAGACTTTTACACTTAACCTCCACTAATTACTTGCATTTACCATCAAATTTACACATGGACCCCCTCCCCCTCCATATTTACGGCACCAAGATGTGGCCCACCCTAAAATCATTCTCAATCTTCCTAAATCTTATCTAATCTTAAGTGATTTGGTGAAAAGATCATGTATGTACTTATGAAGACAGATGAACCATTGTGTAAAACTCAAAACTTGATTATAAGTAACCTCCATCATCTTCACAACACCCCACCACAACTCTTCTACTTTCTCTCCCTCTCACGGCCATAAGTAGCCACCACCACCACCATTGTTTTCATTACAAGTTCATCTATTCCAAGCTCATTTGAAGGTACAACAAGGTGTTTAAGGAAGTGCGGAACTCTTGGATCTTGAAGGACCTCCATCATTAGCTTTTATCCACCACTTTTGTCTTCATCATCAACTAGTGTTCTTCCCTAGCTTAAAGCTAGTAGTAAGATCCTTTTTAACCTTTGTTACTTCTATTTTTAGTGGTTAAAAGATATGTTATGATGTAAACCACAAGAACACTAAAAGACATAATCAAGAATCATAAACAAAAGCTTAACATATGATGATATATTGGTGAAATAGTGTTGTTTAGTGTATGTATAATGCTTGCTTGTTGATTTCTTGAGATGATGATGTTAATCATCACGTGGAGCTTGCTAGATTGTGATTAAACACATGATCTAGCAAGTGAGAGGATGATTATGTAACAACATAGGATGATCATCTTCTTGTGAAAACATGAACTTGATAAATGAAATGATTTCTTGTAAAATAATAAACAAAGTAAGCTAGTAGACTTATGAATCTAAGATTTGTGAGTGATTTTCCAAGAAAACCAAGTTCAAAATATGATTTTTGAAAGATCATGGTTTTTACTTAAACCTACAATATTTTTAGTGGAAAAACAAGTGTAGAGATACTAGAGAAACAAGAAGGTTTAATAAAGAAACATTTTTGTAGAATATGTTTACAAGTTGTAAACATCTAAAACTTCCAAGAATGAAGTTTATCAAGAAGTAAATATATTTTGGAGGGTAACTAAGGCCACTAAACATACACCAAGTTACTACAAGTTTTTGTAAAAAGATCAAGTTCATGTTGTTATGAAAGTTGTATAGCTGTTACACTTGGTAAGTATAATATTGTTAAGGTTGATTGTTGATTTTGAAAAGAAAATGATATGCTAAATAGCATGGACACCTCCATTTTCAAAGGAAACTATGGCAAAATTTTCTAAAAATACAAACACTTAGAAAATATTTTCTAGACAAGTATTTACAAGTATGTTTTAAACTATGTTTTTCAATATAAATTTTGCCATACATTTTGTTACAAAAATACAAGTATTGGAGGTTGGTTTTTGTAAATAAACATGGATAAATATATATTTAGAATATATATTTTATATTAAGACACTTGTGTGAATATTTGTATACTTTGTGGAATAGTTCTATTATTTTAGGGTAAAATAATATAACTTACAAATACCAAGAATTTACAACTCCAAAATAATACTAAAAATCACAAGGAATGAAATATAAGTTACACACTTAATATTGTGAAACCGAACACAAAAACGTAACTTATGAAATATTCCGGAAAATACCGTTATAAATATATATTTTTGGTAAATATTATTTTGGAAACAAAAGAAGTGAAAATATGATTTTTGTAAATATTACTAAGTTATATCATATTTTCAACAAAGAGAAAATATATTATTTTTGGGATATAAAAATATATTTTCCTAGTATATTTAAAAGATATATGATTTTTGGGAAAAATATATATTTTCTTGGAATACATTATTTTTGACAAATAAGTTACATATATTTTCTAAGTGAGACTTAAAAATATATATTCCAAGACTACAAAAATACATGTATGAAATACCCCCATCCTTGGGAAGGAAATACGAAATTAAATACTTGAGAAGTATTAATACAGAAATAGTGTTTAAACAATTATTCCAAACATTAAATATAATTTAAAGTTAAAATAATTATTATTTTAACAAATAATTATAACTTGGAATAACATAAGAAACGCAACTCAAAGACGTTAAACTCTAAGCCAAGGCACCCGTTCGTCTAATAGACGTTAGTACACTGTAGGTAGTCGTGTTTGCTGCGGAGGTTTGAGTTGCTAGTTCTGAAGACGCAATACTGTGAGTTCATGTCCCCCTTTTCTTTAAACTGTTTTGTTTATTTACTTCGGGGGTGAAATACATGTTACAAAAGGAATTACATACGAATACTATTGGTATGATTAGCCTAGGAAAGAACCATAGATCATGTGATTGGGTAGGCGGATACTTGGGACCATTAATCCTCGTATAAGGACCGAGGGGCATGAGTGATAGATCTATTTGGGTGTAGCGAGCCCACACCCATGAGGACCAGGGTGGCCCATAGGGTGACTATGTCTTCCAGCCGGAAGCCCGATACAACTTTGCTAGGTTTGAGTCTTCCTACACCGTCACACATATCAGTGGCCTTGCAAACCATTGGTGATCTTTTCCTTGTTTGCTTTCATACCGGGACATACATACATACACTGTTTACAAAGGTTTACACATACTTATACAAACACATGAAATCGCTCAACTTTTGTTGATATTTTTTAAACTACATGTATTTCAGGGAACTAATGGATCTGGCAGGTGTTGCATGTTTGCCAAGCTGCGTACTAAATAAAGGATGTCATCCATGGTCGTAGAGTTTAGGAGATGTATCCTATTACTGGACGGGATACATGTTTCTAAACTTGGTCTTAGTTAACGTCTTTTGTTGAGTCCTTGTGAACTCATTTAAACGAATCATGGTTTGTAACTAAATTGGGTGTCGATGTTTTCAGACAAGAATGTTGTGGGATTTTCTAAACTAAATTAATGGATGAGTATCTTTTGGTTTTATCATATAGCGTTGTTATGATTGAATGCTATGGTATTAAGAAGTCACACCAATAAACCACGCTTCCGCAAAAGTCAGGGTGTGACAAAATACTGGCGAGTCATTCATTTTGTACAAAATGACACATTGTTATAATCTACAGTTTTAAGAGTGATTACAATGTTTATATATCAACCAATTACCCCAAATCGGTATTTGTCACTCAACACCATAGGGCAATTACAAACACAATTAACTCAACACATATAGCCAAAATCGTTGACCTTGCGACATTTATATTTTTATATATATTATGCATCCATACATGCCAGATATTTACAGATATTTTATTTTATTATTATTATTATACAATATTTTATATTATTTTATAAAAAAATTCACATATTATTATTATACAAAACATTTAACTATAGTTAGCTGGTTTTCAAAAACGACGCTCCTTCTCATCATACTTCCATGTGATGTTTTCCACCACTTCTCGAATCTGATTTCCCGCATCCACCAGTTCCTCACCGTAGCAGCGTAATTCGGCAACATTCTCCGGATTCATGGGTGGAAAAGGAGCAGGTTCAGGTTCAAAGTGGGGAAAGCACACATTTGGGTTATTCATAAAGTTCTGAAAGTGCCAGTCACTAGTCCACCATTCTTCCAACTGCCCTGTAAAATGTTGAGGGTTGACAATTGGGAACGGAATAGCAGGTTCCAAATTGATAGGAAGCTCTGATTGAGCGGGGAAATTGAAAAGGGTTTCATCAGCAGGTCCGATGAGGTCACAGTTTGCCAGTTTTCTATCGAGTTCCTCCCAAGGTGGTAATTCTTGGGCCTGGCCAGAGCTCTCCCCTATTTCTTTTCCTTTTCCTTTTGGATCCTCCGTCTTTTTCACCTTTTGGGCAACGGGCTTCTTCTTTCGTCCTCGTTTCTAGTCCAGAAGCCTTCTCCTCTTTTTAGGTTTGGGTTTCTCCTGTGACTGGGCCTGAAACACTAGTGGCTCCTCGGTGTCAGCCTGATAACCAGACTGGGTTCCTATTGTATCCATATCAGTAGTATGGATTGTGAAATTTCGGAGGGCTTCCGATCAGGGCGGACTTAGAAGGTTAGTAGGTGTAGCACGGGCTACCCCTCAACCCCATCTCCGTAGTGTAAAAATACTCCTTAACTCCATTTTCGTAGTGTAAAAATACTTCTCAACTTCGTTTCCATTATATAAAGGATACCCCTGGTCCTAAAACAAAAAAAAATAGGATACCCCTAACTTTGTGGGCTCGTTCCGCCACTGCTTCCGATAGTTTATTCATGTTGTTAGTCACACATAAGGAAACACACAAAAATTCAAGTTAAAATTTTATTTATTAAATTAAATTTTCACAGAATCACATAATGGCAAATTGAAAAATTGAGTATTTTCCAAATACTTAATTGGCTTAAATCAGTGGCTCTGATATCACCTTTTCTGTCACGGCCCCCGACCCAGTTGCCTGGTCCGGAAGCCGCGGGACAAAAACCCGTGGTATTGTTGGTTGGTTTGGCAGCGGAAATTTTAACAGGATCGTTTAAACTGAAAACACCTAATTATTTTATTTCACGTTTCGGGACAAACCCCGTGATTTACAATAAAGGATTTTTATTGGTGGCCGTGATTTACAATAAAGGTATTGGTGGTTGGTTTGGCAGCGGAAATTTTAACAGGATCGGACAAGATGTACCAAGATCTAAAGGATTTTTATTGGTGGTGGAGAATGAAAGGCGATGTTGCGATATATGTTGGCAAATGTTTAACTTGCGCCAAGGTAAAGGCCGAATATCAGAAGCCTTCAGGTCTTCTGCAACAACCTGAAATACCCCAGTGGAAATGGGAGCAGATTTCAATGGACTTCATAACGAAGTTGCCAAGGACACCCAGAGGTCATGATACGATCTGGGTAATCGTTGACCGCCTTACGAAATCAGCGCACTTTTTGGCAATTAAAGAAAAGGATAACACGAGCAAGCTTGCTGACCTATACCTGAGAGAGATTGTTGCACGACATGGAGTGCCTCTCTCGATTATTTCTGATAGAGATGGAAGATTCGTGTCAAGGATTTGGCAATCCTTTTAAGAAGCATTTGGTTCTCAGTTGAATCTGAGTACTGCCTTTCATCCTCAGACAGACGGCCAGAGTGAACGAACGATTCAAACATTGGAAGATATGTTGCGAGCTTGCGTAATGGATTTGGGTGGTAGTTGGGACACTCTCTTACCCTTGGTAGAATGTTCATATAACAACAGTTACCATGCAAGCATACAAGCCGCACCATTCGAAGCCCTCTATGGACGCAAGTGTTGATCACCGTTATGCTGGGCAGACGCGGGTGATAGACAGCTTGTTGGTCCTGAATTGGTTCAAGAGACGACTGATAAGATTATACAGATCCGAGAGAGCATTAAGGCAGCTCGCGATCGTCAAAAGAGTTATGCGGACCTGAGAAGGAAACCTCTGGAGTTTGAGGTAGGAGATATGGTTTTGTTAAAGGTTTCACCCTGGAAGGGTGTAGCACGCTTTGGGAAGCGTGGAAAGTTGAACCCAAGATACATTGGACCATTCAAGATCCTGGAAAGGATTGGTCTGGTAGCTTACAAGTTGGATTTACCCGCTGAACTGAATGGCATTCATGATACATTCCATGTATCAAATTTGAAAAAGAGTCCAACTCAAGAAACCGTGGTCATTCATGCTGACGAAGTTCATATTGACGACACACTCCACTTTACTGAAGAACCTGTTGAGGTAACTGATTGGAAGGTTAACAAGCGTGACGGAGTAGTGTCAAACTCGTCAAGGTTCGTTGGAACGCGCGACATGGCCCAGAATTCACGTGGGAGCGTGAAGATCGTATGAAAGCCAAATACCCACATTTGTTCCCTAAGACCCCTGCATCTAGTAGCAGAACTAAAATTTCAGGAAGAAATTTTCTTAACAGGGGGAGAATGTGACAACTCTCATAAATCCAGGTATTCGTACAATTAATTAATGTGGATTAATGCTTAATGACTGTGCTTAATTACAAGTGATGATATAAACTGCTTTATGATTTTTGTATCATACATACATGTGCATCACATTTTATACTGTCATATCATTTATTACATACAAACTTTAGTGACATAAACGATGCACAAAGCACGGTTAGCACAGTTAGCGGATAACTCAGAAACATGCTGACAATGTCAGTACATAGACAGATAATGTTTTGAGACCCCGTAAGGGCCAGAGACAAGGTACTACACTAGTATGGTGTGTAGGGAAGTAAGGATCATAAAACTACGTCACTAGGTGATAGTATAAGTGCCGGAAAGTGCCTAAAACCCACTAAAAGTGCAGAATTCTGCATTAATCAACAAAAATCAGCATTTTAACATGCTAGTAACATGCAAAAATATGGCAAAATGGTCCGGTATGCTTTCCTAAGTGACGGGAATTGAAAGTGTCACAAAAGGGTACTTAAAGAACACTAAACGGAATAACTTGACACTTTAACGAACCGGTATCTAACCGAACAACCGGACATTACCCGGAACACCAAAATATTTCTAGAAGCATTGTTTTATTATTTTTGAAATAGTTATGGTCTCCGAACACCCAAACATACTATATAATGCATCATACACTTAAAACACTAGACTTTTACACTTAACCTCCACTAATTACTTGCATTTACCATCAAATTTACACATGGACCCCCTCCCCCTCCATATTTACGGCACCAAGATGTGGCCCACCCTAAAATCATTCTCAATCTTCCTAAATCTTATCTAATCTTAAGTGATTTGGTGAAAAGATCATGTATGTACTTATGAAGACAGATGAACCATTGTGTAAAACTCAAAACTTGATTATAAGTAACCTCCATCATCTTCACAACACCCCACCACAACTCTTCTACTTTCTCTCCCTCTCACGGCCATAAGTAGCCACCACCACCACCATTGTTTTCATTACAAGTTCATCTATTCCAAGCTCATTTGAAGGTACAACAAGGTGTTTAAGGAAGTGCGGAACTCTTGGATCTTGAAGGACCTCCATCATTAGCTTTTATCCACCACTTTTGTCTTCATCATCAACTAGTGTTCTTCCCTAGCTTAAAGCTAGTAGTAAGATCCTTTTTAACCTTTGTTACTTCTATTTTTAGTGGTTAAAAGATATGTTATGATGTAAACCACAAGAACACTAAAAGACATAATCAAGAATCATAAACAAAAGCTTAACATATGATGATATATTGGTGAAATAGTGTTGTTTAGTGTATGTATAATGCTTGCTTGTTGATTTCTTGAGATGATGATGTTAATCATCACGTGGAGCTTGCTAGATTGTGATTAAACACATGATCTAGCAAGTGAGAGGATGATTATGTAACAACATAGGATGATCATCTTCTTGTGAAAACATGAACTTGATAAATGAAATGATTTCTTGTAAAATAATAAACAAAGTAAGCTAGTAGACTTATGAATCTAAGATTTGTGAGTGATTTTCCAAGAAAACCAAGTTCAAAATATGATTTTTGAAAGATCATGGTTTTTACTTAAACCTACAATATTTTTAGTGGAAAAACAAGTGTAGAGATACTAGAGAAACAAGAAGGTTTAATAAAGAAACATTTTTTGTAGAATATGTTTACAAGTTGTAAACATCTAAAACTTCCAAGAATGAAGTTTATCAAGAAGTAAATATATTTTGGAGGGTAACTAAGGCTACTAAACATACACCAAGTTACTACAAGTTTTTTGTGAAAAGATCAAGTTCATGTTATTATGAAAGTTGTATAGCTTTTACACTTGGTAAGTATAATATTGTTAAGGTTGATTGTTGATTTTGAAAAGAAAATGATATGCTAAATAGCATGGACACCTCCATTTTCAAAGGAAACTATGGCAAAATTTTCTAAAAATACAAACACTTAGAAAATATTTTCTAGACAAGTATTTACAAGTATGTTTTAAACTATGTTTTTCAATATAAATTTTGCCATACATTTTGTTACAAAAATACAAGTATTGGAGGTTGGTTTTTGTAAATAAAAATGGATAAATATATATTTAGAATATATATTTTATATTAAGACACTTGTGTGAATATTTGTATACTTTGTGGAATAGTTATATTATTTTAGGGTAAAATAATATAACTTACAAATACCAAGAATTCACAACTCCAAAATAATACTAAAAATCACAAGGAATGAAATATAAGTTACACACTTAATATTGTGAAACCGAACACAAAAACGTAACTTATGAAATATTCCGGAAAATACCGTTATAAATATATATTTTTGGTAAATATTATTTTGGAAACAAAAGAAGTGAAAATATGATTTTTGTAAATATTACTAAGTTATATCATATTTTCAACAAAGAGAAAATATATTATTTTTGGGAGATAAAAATATATTTTCCTAGTATATTTAAAAGATATATGATTTTTGGGAAAATATATATATTTTCTTAGAATACATTATTTTTTACAAATAAGTTACATATATTTTCTAAGTGAGACTTAAAAATATATATTCCAAGACTACAAAAATACATGTATGAAATACCCCCATCCTTGGGAAGGAAATACGAAATTAAATACTTGAGAAGTATTAATACAGAAATAGTGTTTAAACAATTATTCCAAACATTAAATATAATTTAAAGTTAAAATAATTATTATTTTAACAAATAATTATAACTTGGAATAACATAAGAAACGCAACTCAAAGACGTTAAACTCTAAGCCAAGGCACGGCCCGTTCGTCTAATAGACGTTAGTACACTGTAGGTAGTCGTGTTTGCTGCGGAGGTTTGAGTTGCTAGTTCTGAAGACGCAATACTGTGAGTTCATGTCCCCCTTTTCTTTAAATTGTTTTGTTTATTTACTTCGGGGGTGAAATACATGTTACAAAAGGAAGTACATACGAATACTATTGGTATGATTAGCCTAGGAAAGAACCATAGATCATGTGATTGGGTAGGCGGATACTTGGGACCATTAATCCTCGTATAAGGACCGAGGGGCATGAGTGATAGATCTACTTGGGTGTAGCAAGCCCACACCCATGAGGACCAGGGTGGCCCATAGGGTGACTATGTCTTCCAGCCGGAAGCCCGATACAACTTTGCTAGGTTTGAGTCTTCCTACACCGTCACACATATCAGTGGCCTTGCAAACCATTGGTGATCTTTTCCTTGTTTGATTTCATACCGGTACATACATACATACATACATACATACATACATACATACATACATACACTGTTTACAAAGGTTTACACATACTTATACAAACACATGAACTCGCTCAACTTTTGTTGATATTTTTTAAACTACATGTATTTCAGGGAACTAATGGATCTGGCAGGTGTTGCATGTTTGTCAACCTGCGTACTAAATAAAGGATGTCATCCATGGTCGTAGAGTTTAGGAGATGTATCCTATTCCTGGACGGGATACATGTTTCTAAACTTGGTTTTAGTTAACGTCTTTTGTTGAGTCCTTGTGAACTCATTTAAACGAATCATGGTTTGTAACTAAATTGGGTGTCGATGTTTTCAGACAAGAATGTTGTGGGATTTTCTAAACTAAATTAATGGATGAGTATCTTTTGGTGTTATCATATAGCGTTGTTATGATTGAATGCTATGGTATTAAGAAGTCACACCAATAAACAACGCTTCCGCAAAAGTCAGGGTGTGACAGAATACTGGCGAGTCATTCAATTTGTACAAAATGACACATTGTTATAATCTATAGTATTAAGAGTGATTACAATGTTTATATATCAACCAATTACCCCAAATCGGTATTTGTCACTCAACCGTATCTGTGACTATGGTCATATCACCCATTGGCTAACTCGTTGTCCAATGGTGACAGTTATCAAGTAATGTATACAAAACCCCACATATCGGCAGTAATTGAAGATTACAAAGACTTAATCCCTGTAATTATAACTTTGAAAATAAATAGGGTTTTGGAAACAATTTAGTAAAAAGAGAATGACTCACATTGCAAGTTTAAACGGATAGAGTCTGCCTACTGATTAAGCCTGGTAACCTAGTTAAATAATGCCAACGAAACAAGGTTAGTAACTTAATACAACATTTACGATAACTTACGAGATCAAAACCCTCACGACGAATGACAAAGTATAGCCCTAATTCAGGCAGCACTTAAACATCCATCGGATCGGTTTCAATCGATCGGACATTATATCGTAGCAGTGATCGAGTTATTACCCTGTGATCGTAGCAGCGTCTCAACATTTAAACACACTGTTTTGAGCAGATTATAACGTTTTAGTGAAAATTTTCGAGCACAGGTGAACTGCCCATGCACGACCTATTTATATCTGAAAATTGAGTTCCTCGCGGCACGCGTAAACCTGAAGGGATGTCCTTCGCGCTCGAGAGGGCCACCCTAGCTATGGCTAGGGCTTCCGTGTCACCCCCTAGGTCTGCCACGTGTACAACACATGGCCCTAAAGCTTATCCGGAGATTCACCAAGCTGTCGCGCCCTGCGAAGACCTATCTTATTTCCTTTGCGGCCCGCGACTGACTAATAAAACTTGTTTTTCTTGATTTTTAATAAAATTTAGGGTTTTAGGGGTCCGGGTTTTCACTTACGAAGTGTTTTAGGACATTTTCGTGCAGGTCCTTACACTTAATCGGGCAAGAGAGGCGGGATCGATTAAAGGCATTGCTACTCCCAATAGCGGACCAGTCATTACTCACCTTTTATACGCGGATGATGCTATAGTTATGGGGGAATGGTCTAAAAATGAAGTGGTGAATATTGTGAGAATTCTTCGGTGTTTCTACGCGTGTTCGGGCCTTAAAATCAACATCGACAAATCAAACATTTATAGTATAGGAGTGGAAAATGAAGATATCGGGGTTATGGCTAATGAGGTGGGTTGTAAGCCGGACTCTCCGCCTTTTAAGTACCTAGGCCTAATGGTGGGAGCTAATATGAATCGGGTCAACAATTAGCAACCGGTGTACGATACCTTCCGTGCTAGACTTGCCAAATGGAAGTCTCATCTTTTGTCGATTGGGGGTAGGGTGGTTATTATTAAAGCGGTGTTGGAAAGTCTCCCATGTTACTATTTTTCGCTTTATAAAGCTCCTAAAAAGGTGATTTCGGATTTGGAGGCTATGATTAAAGGATTTTTATGGGGAGGTTCTATCGAAGAAAGAAAGATGCATTGGGTGAATTGGGATCGCATTTCTCGCCATAAGAAGGAAGGAGGGTTAGGATTGAATAAACTCAATGAGGTCAACACGTCTCTTTTGTCTAAATGAGGATGGCGATATAAAACGGAAAAAAACAATCTATGGAAGAGAATAGTTGATGTGTTTCTTTTTAGCCGGGTTGGGTGGGAATGCATTCCATTCAAGAAGTCGCTTAACGGTGTTTGGAACAATATTGCTAAAATGTTTATTAAAAATACAGTCGGAGGATCATCGCTTCGGAATTTTATGGTTGGAGAGGTCGGTAATGGTAACGAGATAGCCTTCTGGCTAGATCATTGGGTTTCAACGGATCCGCTCAAATAGCTATTCCCGGATCTATTTAGGATGGAGTCAGAAAAGAAGTGTCTAGTGGCGAATCGGATCAGACTTCAAGGTGCAGATCGGGTTTTTGTGTGGAGCTGGAAGTCTCCAATGCTTGACGCGGGTCTGCTATCAAACTTGCAGCAGCTTCGGTCTCTTCTGGAACATGTCCAGCTCTCGGAAAACAGCGACAGATGGAAATGGTCATCGGATTCAACTGGAACATTCTCGGTTAAAGCTGTTAAAAGGTTATTTCATTTGGACTTATCGAGAGTTAACAGTTACACAATGGATTGGTGTAAATGGATCCCGGCTAAATGTAATATTCACGCATGGAGAATGGAAATGGATAGGATTGCTACCGGCGAAGCTTTGAAGAAAAGAAACATTCAGGTAGGAGATACTATGTGTCAGTTGTGTGGTTCGGACGAAGAATCAGTAGATCATCTGTTTATTTCTTGCTTCGTTACGTCAAATATCTGGAATGGAAT
>JARYGA010033350.1:0-35320 GCA_030545235.1 Helianthus tuberosus | reverse complement strand
TCATATAGAATTTGAAGACTTTTATGGCGTCTTCATCGCTTTAGGTTCATTTGTTTTCTAGTTCCAACCATTGAAGGTTTTTGAAATTCTCAATTAATAAATAAAAATCTATTAAAGCACATTAGTTATTCACAATCTTGACGTACTTTTATTATAGCAAACACATGGGGCATGTGAGAACCGGGGAACCGAAACTGAACCGCTAGATCCGAACCGTATTATTGTATTTAGGGTCCAGTTCCGGTTCTTAAATTTGGGTGAAAACGGTTCCCGGCTCGGTTCGGTTCAGAACCGCCAGGTCCGTATAAAGAACTGCCAGAACCGGGTTGGGTTTAAACTTTAAATATTATATATAAAATAACTAGTGCATGATTTAGTAGTTAAAAATTTATGTAAACCTGACACTATGATACAAGGATGAATTGAGATTTCTTGTTATCTTCCAATCCACAATTTGATTGCAGCCTATAATCAAGGAGTTTTTTATTCTTTATTTCTTTTGGATGGAGTCATGTGTACTGTCATTTATGTTTTTTTACAAATCTAATTATTTAGAAGTTTACGTTTTCTAAAGCTTGTTAACTGATGCTAAATTGTTAATTTACATATACTGTAAGTTACGAATTGCTAATTGATGCTAAATATGAAAAATGTATTTTGGTCTTTATAGCTTATTAGTCTCATCAAGTAACAGAAAGTATTAGTTTAGTAAGTCCATCACCTTCATGCTCCATATCCATCAGTGTTCATTATATGTTTTAAATGGGTTTGATTGTTTTTTTTTTTAATTTAACTGTTAATTTTTAGATATATTTGTCAATCCAGAACCGTTTACAGGAGAACCGTTTAACTCGGTTCCGAACCGAACCGAACCGGTTTTAAATGATCCGGTTCCGGCTCTTATAGATTTGATATTATAATGGTACATTTGTTATTTTTTCAATTCTTCTGTATTTAGTTTGACGTGTTATTATTTTTCTTTGATTTTGATTTCTTTATTCTATTCATTGGTTATTTGTAGATTGAAAAATTGAACTTGTTTATCAAGGAGCTTGTTAAGGAAAAAGATGAAGAAAAAGAAAGGTTCAATGAAATTATTGTGGGATTGTTGGCTGAAAAAGAAAACGATTAGGTGGATAAAGATGCATCTCACAAGTTGAAGTTATGTTAAGAGCTACAATTTAGAGATAGGCTATACACAATTGGTTTTGAATGTTTCAATGTTTATCTTGGTATTTTTATTAGAATGTTTTGTATGGTTTTGAAACAGAAAAAACTAAAACAAAGATATTTTATACAATTTTCGGATTTTGTAATTTTATTAAATTATTTTATATAATTTTGTAATTTTATTGAAATGTAATAATGATGAAAAAAGGAAACCTGTATGGTGACATATTCAAATAATGGTGGCTAATTGGTGTCAATATCTAGCGGTGGCTAAATGGTAACAAAAACGGTGGCAAAAGATGCTGAATGGGACCAAAACGTTTTCATAAAAATCGGTGGCTAATTGGTGTCAATATATAGTGGTGGCTAAATGGTAACAAAAAAACTAGCAAATAAAGAGCGGTCACAAATATTTTTGACCATTTTTATGGTGGCAAACATTTGGTAGCAAAATATAAAAGTGGTGGCTATTTTGTGGCATTAGAGCAATTGACACGGATGTTTTTGCCACCGAATTTTCGGTTGCAAAACGGTGGCAATAGGGAAATCGCTACCATTTTGTGACTGAAAATGCGGTGGCAAAAGCCCTTTCATTTTATCTATTTCCTTTTTTTTTTCTTTTTCTTTGTTTTCATGTTATTTTTTTATGTGTTTTGGCTTTTTTTATTTTGTTTTTCTTTTCGTTGTCGTTTTTAGTGATCAAAGAATTATATACATATTAGAGTTTTTGTTTTTAAAAATTTATTTTTCTTTTTTAAATCATATTTATCGTTTAATTTTTTTTAATCATTCCTTTTTATTGTTTAATCATGTTTCCTTTATTATTTAATTTAATATTTTTAATAATTTATGTTCGTTAACTTTTTCTAAAAACCTAAGCACGTAGTTGTGTTTAATTTTTCTCTTCGACATTCCAGTATAAATTTTACTAAAACGAAGTTGTATTCAAAATAGAGTATTATTTGGTATCTTAAAACGGTATGATGATGAACTGAACCGAACTGATTCTGACGGTTTGGGTTTCTAAACAACACCCTTCGTTTTCAAATAACGTTTGTTTTAAATTATAATTTGCTTTGTTTCGTCGCAACGCGAGATTTCAAGAAATCTAGTTCATATAATAAATAGTACAAGTGTTAACAGAGTTTAATAGTGTTTTTTTTTTTTTTTTGTGTTTAATGCATTCTTGTCGATTTATATTATATTTAAGAATACATATTATATTTTAATGCATTCTTGTCTATTTATTTATTTAACATAGTTTAATAGTGGAGTTTTTGTGTTTAATGAATATTATATTTAAGAATATATATTATATTTTAATGCATTCTTGTCTATTTATATAATTAACATAGTTTAATAGTGGTTTTTTGTGTTTAATGAAATTGTGATGACCTCTATGAATGTTGAGGCTACAAAGACACACAGAAAGACTAAACGAATATAGAAAGCTATAAGGTACTTGCCAATGAAAAATGAAGATAAACAATATGAAAATTCTCCAATATTTTTAATACAAATATTACAAAATATAAATATGTTGCCTTCAGTCAACGCGTTATTTTAAATTTTGCACACGGTATGTGTTTTAGAAAAAAAGTTAAATGTTATTTTAGTCTATGTGGTTTGGGTCATTTCGTCAGTTTAGTTTAAAGGTTTCAATGTTTTGCATGTGGGCCCAAAAAGGTTTCACCATTGCCATTTTAGTCACATGGGTTAACTTCATCCATTTTTCTGTTAACAGAAGGGCAATTCGGTCGTTTTATATGTAATTCTGTTAACTAGAAGGAAAATTCGGCCAAATGACCGAATTGTCCTTCTCGTTAACATAAATAATGAATTAAGTTAACCCAGTGGACTAAAATGGCAACGGTAAAACCTTTTTGGACCCACGTGTGAAAAATGAAAACCTTAAATTAAACTGATAAAATGACCCAAACCACCTGGACTAAAATGACATTTAACTCTTTAGAAAATATAGAAAGATTACTATGCTAAGGAAATGACTTAACTGTGTCCAATAAAAAAAAAATAAAAAAAATAAAAAAACCTCATCCATTTTACATTTGGGGCGTGTAATGACAAACCCAAAAATTTGATACGAAACTTATTAACGATGCCAGACACGTGAACCCGCGTGACTGAACGTAGCATGAACCATATGATGGGTTAACATAAATACAGCCCATTTAACCTGAAATTTCATTTTATTAATTTAAGTACTCTAATAATTTACTAATGTACAACGGAAATTTCAAATGTGTGTAAAATAAACAAGTTTAAAGCATAAATCATAATACTCGATTCTATTTTGTATATTTAACGAGTTAATGCAATTTGTGCGTTGCGGCGGGATGTTGATTATGGATGTATTTGGTATCATTATATCGTATGCTAAAAATTTTACGTTCATGCAAAGCATTCTTTTTATTTTTCCAAACCACCGGCCTACAACGCTATATTAAAACATTTTACTTAGAAATATTCTTTTTATTTTCACCTACGCCAATCATTTATCGTCACATTTGTGATAGTGAACATTCAATCTCAATACCCTTAGGGGTTGTTTGGTAGCCTCTGAATAATCATTAAGAGGCTACTTCTTAATTGAACTATTAAGAATTTTACAAATGAGAAGGTAGTAGAATGTGACATTTGATGATTTACCATTCAGATGTTACCTTTTAACCATTCAGACTTGAGGTTACCTCTTATTCATTCAGAGGTTTTAAACCATTAAGAAGTAGCATCTGAATGGTCATTAAGAGGCTACCAAACAACCCCTTAATCTTATTAGTTTGTAAATGGGCTTCAAACAAATCAGCTGTTTATTTATTTATTTATTTTGAATAGCGAATTTTTTTTTTTGAGACTTAAACTCAAAACCTCACACTTCATTGAATTGATCAATATTAGTCTCGTCATTTCGGCGTCTTCATAACAATATAACATGAAAGGTGATAAAACAAAAACTATTGGTGTATTATAAACCAGTATCCAATCTCTAATTAGAAAATGTAAAAAAAAAAAACACATGGAAAGGTAAATTTATGATAAATAGAAGCATCAAACAATACATCAAAAAGCCAAATCTATGGTAGACAATTTTAGATCCGTATTCATTGCTTCGAAAATGACAAGTCAATTTAAAAAAAAAAAAACTTCAAAATCTTATTTTGTTTTTTGGATTTTTCAATCAAAGATATTTGTGGAAACATATTTTTTTTAAACATCTAGAGACAAATCTGACGTTTTGTTTTTATGAACCGGTGGCGACACTTGGTTGTTTAAAAATCTAGATTTTATTCCAATCATGATATCAATTGTTCAATAAATGATTTACGAAAATTATTTTCATTTTTGATGAATTGTTTTCCACCAAAGTAACCCACCTCTTTTCTTGATTTTTGTGGATCGGCAATTTTTAAATTAATTATTCTTATTTAATCGATGATCGAAAGTGATGTTCTTGTTCGGTTTGATGATTTAATTAGAAAAATTGGTGTCACTTAGAAGTTTTGTATTTGATTGTGATGCATACAAACGGATATATACCTTCTTTTGATTTTAAAAAACAAAAAATGGTTTTTGTGTCACCCTCCAATTTTTTCCCTAATGACCACACACATTCTCAATCTTTGTCCAATAGCATTTTTTTCTGGTTTTTATTTTTATTTTTATTTAATTCTATTAGAATATAATCCCCCCACAAGATTTCAAGCTCCACTACACCCCCTTTAACATAATGCCCCACAATGCCCCTTTGCTGACTGGATTGACACGTGTCGTAAAACGCCCAAGGCTGAGGGACATTATTCACTTCTACCACTACACATGGTCTTATGTCTTAAGTTATAAGTGTCATGACTTTTTACAAATTATTGTGTCTTAAGTTATAAGTGACTTGTTATGACTTTTTACAAACCATTGTATCTTAACTTATAATTAAAAGGTCATGACTTTTTACAAATTATGGTGTCTTATGTTACTTTTTGAATGCATATAAAAGTCACCACTTTTCAATTTTCATTCTAAAGAGGCAACCCAAACAAAAGGGTATGTATGTATGGTTTTTTAAAAGTCGTAACTTTTCATTCTAGAGAGGCAATCCAAGTTGCTTTTTGTAAATATATTTAATTTTGCCATAACATATCCAACCGATAAAGGTATTACATGAAATACATTTTTTTAACTTATCTTTATAAACAATCGGGTAAAACATGTCAACTTGTGAACCTATCAAACAAACCCAAACTCGACCCATGTATCTAGACGTGTCCGTAAACTCAACCCGAAACTGACTCAAAATCATTTATTTAGTTTAGTATAATCGATTAACCTATGAAATTTATTCGTATTGTGTAAAAAATTATGTACATAGCCAAAACCCATGACTCCATAGAACAACATTATCTTTATGAGTCTAATAACTTCCGTGTAAATCTATGCATGTAACATTGCTACAATACTGATGCACCACATGTCTACATTATTAATTTATGATTGTGTAAACACATATACAACAAAATAAAAATAAAAAATGCAGCTTAATTTCAGTCCACACGTTATATTAATATTTGCACACGGTATGGGTTCCTTTCCATTTATAAACATATATGTATAAACCACTATGTTAAGTAATGACTTAAATGGGTCCTATAAATATGTATAAACCACTATGTTAAGTAATGACTTAAATGGGTCCTATAAATAAATTCCCAAACTATTTGCTCAATTTCATACCTAACTACCATCACAATATAAATTCCCAAACTCTTTGCTCTATTTCATATCTACTACAATCACAATATAACATACCCACATAAAGATGCCTAGACAAGGACACCACCACCCACCGCCACCCCCGCCACATCATCCACCACCGCCGCCACCTCATGTTCATCACCACCATCCACCACCGCCACCTCCTCCTCACAAACATCATCCACACCGTCACCATCAATCTTGTACTATAATGTAGTTTTACCATTTATTCCCATGTGATTATTAACTATATGCATGTGTAACGAATAATGTTTCTTATGAGTTTGATGATTGTGTAATTATTATGCGTGTAATATTTCAATTTATGTATCTTTGAGGTTTTATTTTATTTGTATAAAGGTGAGTTTTTAAGTTATCTTGATTCACATCTTGATGTATGAATGTGCTTATATAATAAATTTATGAATGCCATGTTGTTTGACCTCAACTTTAAAATGTTATCTTATATAAATATTAATGTATATGTCTCATGTTGTTGTAAGAAAGGAAAGACAGGGAAGGTGTTAAACCAATCCAAAGATGATAAGCATAAAAATTGATGTAATTAATTCTACTTTCACATTTTGTTTGTTTTAAATTATCTTTACGGGAACCATTTGACTTTTGCAACATATGTACTAGTTTTTTTAATTTTTTTTAACGGCAAATTTGGATCACTAACGGACCACTGGAGTATCATCGTACCACCAGCAGAACCACCCGATCATATCCATCTCCACTAGACAATTCCTATACACAAATTCAGGAGGAAACCCAATAAATATGGGAAAAACCCCCCTTGTGGGAATCAAACTCAGGACCTATTGGTTCCAAAGCTTTATCGCACCCCCAAGATGCCATTAGGCTATAATAGAGTGTGACTGCAACATACTAGTAATAGTAATAAAGACGTGTGTTATGATTAGTCCAAGCATTTTGTAATGTGTTAACTATATAAAAACGCGTATTTCAGGCGTATCCTATTGAACTCAGTGTAACCTATATAAGTGTAACACCCTTACTATTTTAAGAGAGTTCTAGTACCAATAACGACAATTAGTTGTGCATTTACATATACATATCACACATAAAAATACGGGTTTATTAAAAACTTTTACAGTTTAAAAGTTTTACAACAATGTAGTTGGGTTCGTCGTTTAAAAGTTACGACATAAGGCCATGCGGAAGCTTTAATCTCGTGTGTTCGGTTCTTCGATTAGCTTGATCATCATCCGGCATCCCGTAATACACCTATGATCAAAACCAACATGAAAGTTAGTTTTGATAGCGTAAAATGAGTTTAACCAAGTTCATAGCATCAACCAACTAAAACAAAATATTTTTTTTTGTTTTATATTATATTTTTCTTTTCAGATTCATGCCTCTCGCGCCACGCGAGAGGCTTCTTCTCATCTTTCGCGTGCCGCGACATCCGTCGCGTGGCGCGCCGGATTTACCACACTACCTCGCGTGGCACGAGGGAGACCATTTTCCAGCAGGTCCATTCCTGGAACCTGCATATCTGCCAGCTATGGTTATTAATCGAAAAATCAAACTTTAAAGTGTCATAACTTTCGTTCTAGTTATCCATTTTACACGATTCTTTTTCCTACGCGCCCGTAATTAAATTACGGACTCGTTTATCACCTTGGTTTGCATAAAAATCTGATTTATCCAATGTTGGCTCATAAATTCTTTAGGTGATTATTCGACCCGTTTGGCATTATTATTTCACTACATGCTCTAAAAAGAAAATAGTTAATTCCTATCATTTTACCCATCCCGGGCTTGTCAAACCTTAACGTTTTCGCTCCCATCCTAGAGTTTACGTAGGCGTTTACATTCACCGATTCATTTGTATCTATCTAAGCATTTAACCATAATTTACTTCTTAGTCTATTTTGACCCGTTTAGCGGACTTTTAAGCATCTAAGCATCGAACTCGCTATTTTCTTTTCGCACCTCGTCTTTTCATGCTAAATAACTACTTATCTTCCACCACAACTATTTTTGTGGTGGATTTAACATAAGGAACCCAAAATCCCAAATTTTACCCTTCGGCTAGTCCTTTTTTCGCAATTGACTATTTCTAGACATTCGACCCACAAACGTTTTTGCCTATACTTTGTATATGTATCTAAGGGTTTCAAAATCAATAAACAAGTTTCTAAACAAACTCAAACGGTCGTTTACCCAGTTCGCTCGTTAAGGGCTTTTTGGTCAATTCTAGTATCTTATTTTACGACGAAAGACTCTCACCAATTATTGAGAAAACTAGCACTTTTAACTACAACATAATTATACGTACCTGGCTCAGATCAATACATTGACCCGTTTTAATACTTTGTCTTGAAAATTTGATAATTCATAAGCCGCTTTATCCTGTAAGCATAAAACTCGACAAGTGCTTATTAGTCGATATTTGTCAAATGGTATCCACATTACCATTTGACCCGTTTTACTCTTTTTATTCATTAGGCTTACTTATAGTAACCGTTCAAAAACCCATTTTTATAATTAGCTTTTCATGGCTAATTTACCGTTCTATCTCTTTTACCATTAAACATGGTTTTTATCATTTATATTAGTTCCAACCCGTATTATTTCGCGTCGGGAACCATATCTTGAATATTATCCTTATTGTATTTGAAACTTATAGGATGAACATTTATTTTACTAAAAGGTGTAAGTTTCACTTACCTTGCATCCGGTTATGTCTTTTTTCCGCGTACTCGATCCGTTTGACCCGTTTCTTTCCCAAGTCTTCATCTAGCTTGTCTAGAGTCAAACTATCATCATCACAATTCGTAAGACGGTTAGATTAGTCATAATCGTTTACGACTATTCCATCCTACGGGTTTTATGTCGAATTTATCATTCGACCATATCAAAATTATCATTCGATCTAATCATTGGTCGGTTTGACTTTTTAAAAGTCAATTGACTTATCAACATATTCAAATACACATTTGGTTCATTGAACTCACTTAGGAATATTTCATCCGAACTCTTAATGAAATCAAATTTTACACACAACTAAGTAGACCGCGATTTCATTCAGGCATTTCATATCACTGAAAATGGACTGTTTTTGGTGACTTGTTTAACCTGTTTACAAGTCTTCAAAAATTATAATTTTTTATGTGGCGTATCTCTCGGAGGGTTATGCCTTGTGTTAAACTTTCAAGATCTAACTCTTTACAAAAAATTCGTAAAAATTCATTTACTAAGCTGCAATCAGATTCGTCACTTCTGACTGCAGCTTACGGAAAAATTCATTAAACATTCCTCGTTTATCCGATTGACGAAATTTCAATTGGCAATTCTTTTAATCGCTTAAAAATATCTACAGTAAAAATTTGAGTTCATAACTAAATTCCTAAATTGAGTTATGACATTCGTAATGGGCTGCAAATTCTGCCAGAAAACGCAGCTTGAACCTTTGATACGGAAAAATTCATAAAACGCTCAATTTTCGTCGAAAAAATACGATTCCAGTGGGGTTTTAAAGCTATTTCCTGGAATTACATTTTAGACTCAAGAAACACATGTTTTTGTCATGTTTTGTTCAGGTTACAGCCAATACAAGTCGGCTGTAAATTCTGATCAGGAGCTGTCTGAATTCAGCTTTCAATTTAAGCATGTTCTTGACATCATAACACTAATTTTTAGGCATCAAAACCCTAAAAACATCTCATACATGAATTTAGCATCAACAAAATCTGAATTTACTTGAGCTAGGCATGATTTCAATATATTATTGTCTAGGGTTTACTCCTAAACACTATTTCACTTCAATATCATCCATACCACAATCATGCAACATCAATTTCGAATTTCTTATGTACATCAAGAATTTCATAAATATCAAAAATTCGACATATCTTACGATCCTCATGACTAGGTGATCATTTCTATGTATTCATGCATCGATTTGGGGCTTGAATCAAGCTTCAATTTGTTGATTTTGCTGAAGTTAGGGTTTGGCTCCCATGGAGCTCTCTCTCTCCTGGTCGATCCTGCGCACACATAAGTGTGTGTGTGTGTGTGTTTTTTTATTTAGTTAACTTTCAAGTTAACCCTTTTGGCCCCTCATGAATAGTTTTGTTTCGAAAGAAGCTATAATTCGTTATTCATCACTTAATCACATATTATTAACTAGGTTAATTATTCCTAGTTAACTCAATGGGTTCGGGAAGTGATAACCCGTTTTATTTTATGTCCCGTTAATTCGGGCCTTCTATGTACTTTGTTTTCTCAAAGTATTTATTCTCATTTTAATTAATATTAGGTTTATGTATTTAAATCCTAATATTTACCAGGTTAATTTTTTCCACTAACGATATTTCACCCGTCATTACTATAAACGTGGTTTGATTACCAAACCCGTTTTTTGGCTGTTACAAATAAACCCCCCCTTAAAGAGGTTTCGTCCTCGAAACCTTATTTACGTGGCTCATTTATTTAGATTAAACGAACTTAGTTTCATTTTCAGGGCATTCATTCATTCTTTTCGATCTAACGTTTTCATTTATATTGACGCGTACGTCTTTCGTGTGTAAGGCCTCGCGGGCCGTTACTTTCAGCTTATATCCTTTATCTTTACCGATCGAGTTGTCACTTGACCACTTAGTCTCATCGGTCTGTAACGGGTTTATCCCGCACTTGTCTTATATTAATAAGCGCTTTGTATTTGTCATGACATTTTCTTAAATTTGAATAGTTTTACCGGCTAGACTAATTAGTCGCCGTCACTTCATACCCCAACACTCGGGTATACCATATTGCCATTTCCGGCCTTTGTGTGTTTATGATTTCTTAATTCATCTCATACTACTTATGTTTGTTAAAACGTTGCCTTTGACTAAAAACGGAATTTTTTAGTTTACGTTTTCTCTGTCTTACGACTCTCTTTTTTATGTCTAGGAATTTTCCGTCTAAGTTTTATTCCTGACCGTTATTACTTTACATGGAGAATTGTAACCAGTTTTCCACGCTTTACCCAAGCAATCCGTCACATAGGTTCATTAATATTTCGCGCTTCCATTATTAGGTTTGCGCTTAGTTGCACTGCCAAGCTTTTACACTTTATTTATCTCGTTTGACTTATTCGGGTGAGATTTCATTACTCATGAACGTCAAAATTCATCCTTCATTCGACCCGTTCAACTTTAAAATAGTTTAACATAGTTATCAAAATTTCTGTTTGCAATTTCTCATCGTCTTTTAGTCATGACTCTTAATCCGAGTCCTTTGACTTTCTATTTCGCGTTCCCGTCTCTTGGTTTACGCATACTTTCAAAATCCTACCCATCTATCGGGTATCTTTACCGAAGTTATCATCAAGTAACCATTCTTATATGGTTTTAGACGTCACTTTATTTTATTTGGTCGTCCTAGCGAAATTCATCGTTTTTATTCAGTCGAGTCCTTTATTCTTTAGTCTACCCCCCTTTGACTTGTCTGTGTGAATTTCATCACTTATGACAGTCAAACTTTATCCCCTATGTCTTAGCATTCACATTAGTTGGTTCGTATTTTCATTTACTTTAATCTTTGTCCCTTCTCTCGGGCTTGTTATTCTAACGTAATACGCTTCCGTCGTCCGACTTGCGTTTACGTTTACTATCAACATTTTACTTATTTGACTCATTTGGGTACCTTTTTAATTTGTCCCATTAACCCCGTCCTTACTACATCGGATGTAAATGTGTCCACTATAAGAAGTTCATGGTATCATATGAAACTACTTACTTGGCCAGAGTAAGCGATTAACACATGACACGCATGACCTTTTTATAGTTTTCACATCACGCCCTATGTAAGTAACGCCTCTATTTAGTTTTCTTGGAAATAATATCCTGGGTAGGTATTCTATTCAGGTTTTCCAAGTTTCTAATTTACATATGCAACAATCATTCTCTACATGTTTGCTGCATATTGCTATTTGTGCGATTAAATTTAAAACATGCACCTGATAACGCTTGCCCCGACGGGCTTTCCTTGCCATTCACCTTGTTCGCGATCGTTACGCGATTTAGGTCCTTGGTGAGTATACTCAGCTTGTCATACTCATACCTCGGACCGTTCCACCGTCATATCCACAATTCATTCAACTCTCGTCATCTTCAGATGTGATCGTCTTTCAACTAAACATTTACAAAAGTTAGTAATTTCTACATTAAAAAACGCCCGTATTGTAATACAAGGCTTTTTACTATACATGTCAATGCACGTAATATCGTTAACTGTGTCAATCATTTTAATTGGGGTAGCGTGTATTACGCGATAACCCTATGTGTTGTTTACAACACTTTAACATGCCAAACCATTAATATACATATACTTACCGGATTTGCGATCAAGTGTCACACCCCGATATTTCCACATATCACCGGTGGGCCCGGTGGGGTATCGTGACGTAATTGATATCATCATGGTCAAACACACACAGAATAGCACAGCGGAAGTCTTGGAATATAAAATATTATTACAAACTCAAATGTCTGAGAATATCAAAGTATTTATTATAGACGAGTCTGTAATATCAAATCCACAGGAGGATCATTACAGAATGTTTAAAATGAAGCTTAGCAGACTTTATGGCATCTTTAAGGATTTGCAAGATCCTCTTTTTCGACACCGAGCAACTCCCAGCCTATTACGAGTAGTACCTGCCACTTAGCCTTTTGAAAATACGTCAGTTTTCACTGGTAAATACAATTTAACCGACTCATTTGAAAAGAGTTTATGAAAATTGATTTAAGTGCACAAGGCACAAAACCTTTTATAACTTGGGACAATTCTTAATAAAAATCTTGTATACTGAATTACATGTTTACCGTACATCTGGGGCCCAGTACAGAGACTGAGACATGATTAAACGACACACCACTTTTAAAACCCATAAAGGAGTTATCCCCAACTTGTGGGTAATTAATGATTTATTATTCGCATCTTTTCGGTGTATGCCTACACCCTGCGCATAAGTCGTGGCCATTTACAAATGAATGAGCCAAGGATATATCCAGGACATGGTCGTTAACCCCCAACGTTTAAGTCATCAACATAACAGTATCAAAACAGGTTTTGTGGATTTACTAGCCACAATCCGGCATTTGATTGAACCACACCCGACCAAGCGGTATTAATCTATCGTATCCCAAGCCCGTATAAGGGAAAATAAGTTAAAAGTATTTACCTGAGCTAATACTTGATTCACAGCAAAATAACTCAGTCGTATCCAATCTATCTAAATGCAGTTAGCTTTTACCGGGTGGCTCTAGTCTGGAGTGATGGTAATATATAACCAATTCAGAATGCTAACGGTCTTTATTTAAGTCGCAGACTTAAACCGGCTAGCTTAAAGTATCTAAAGTTGTACGATACGCTAGATTAAGCGATGACCGGAATAGAATGTTATTTATACCCAACAAGTTTGGATACTTTTATATTATGGGTAAACTAAACACATTCCGTATTTTGAGATAAAAACGATAAGGTTAAACCCGTTTCGGCAAACATACGTAAACTAGTTACATAAACCGATCCGAACGCGTAGAATGCGTAACGGGTAACCAAATGAATCATATACAAGTTCCATATGTTATTATGCTTAGAATATGTCAATACATCAGTAGGATGTCAACATATATGCCCAAAAAGTATTTAAAACCATTTTAAGTCCCGTAAGGGCATTTTGGTAATTTTAATACTTATAAAAGAGATTTTATGACAAACTGTAGTTCTGGTCCTTTCTAATCAGTAAAAATATTTAATTTATCTCATTACATCAGTAAGATATCATACATATGTGAGGTTTACCATTTATGGCCAAACTATGCCCCGAAAGGGTATTTTGGTCATTTCACATATGCTTTTTACGGGCATTTTTGGAAGTCTGAGTTCACGACTTATGCCTACTGAAATAATATTAAGATTTGTTTAAAAATTCAGTAGGTAACAAGTCTTAGGTGTTAATTATGGTTTAAAACCATACTATGCACCTAAATAGCGTAAAAATCGCTAATTGACGATAATTAAGGGGTTTTATGGAAATCTGAGATTTTGATCAGTTTTGAATGCTCAAAATAATTTATTTAATATATGAAATCAGTAGGAAAAGGTTTGGTATTCAAATCATTTGTAAATCTCATCTTATGCATGAAAAGGGTATTATCGTCATTTACCGAATAATACAAGGACTCTATGACATGATCAGTTTATAATCTGATCAATAACTCCAACAATCCCTAAAAATAATATCTTAACAGTAGGTAATGAGTTTTGGGTCAAAATCCAAGTTTAAACATGCTTTATACAAGATATCGCAATTTACTTAGTTAAAAGCTTCTAATTACGATATCGAGCATAACTCCTATTTGGGACCAAGAACTGATGTCAAATTTTCGGGACAAGCTTATATATCAGTAACAAAGGTTTTTGTCCTCTCACATTTCTAAAAATCTCATTCTTATGTCAAAAGGGCAAAATGGGCGTTTATGAGCATAATAGCGGAAACTAGCGTATAATTCAAACCACAAGGAACCATGCAATATAACTCCAGAGGGTTATACTAATGAATAATATGGTCCTAATGGAAGCTTAAAACATGGAAGAATCAAGCTTAATCGGGCCAGAACTGAAAAGTCAAAGCAAAGTCAAGCTTTTGTGACTTTCGGTTGTGAACCGACCCTAAACTTAGAATTGTCGGGTTGGACCAGCTTAGACATGTTCTAATAGTAATTACCAAGCTATTAGAGTGCTAAGATATCATTTATAACATCTGCATCTATGGTTTTAATTTATATGCACTAAGCTGCCAAGTTTGACTTTTAAGCTAAACGGTTTGACCCGACAATTAACTAAGCAAATGAAGGAATTAGGAGGTGCCCTTTCAGAGGTTAATCACCTACCTAACATTGGTCTTATACCCACTTTTAATTTGGTTAGTGGCTGGACCATGAGAGTCTAATCCGAAAGTCAAAGTTTATTAACGATACTTGACTTTTCGGTTTGTAAAACTATAAAACTGAACTGATGAGAGGGCTTAAGACACTTACAAGAGTCCTAGCTATCTTTTCTACAAGAAAATAAGTCCCAATCAGATCAGGAGCTCCAGATTTAAGAGTTAGAGAAGTTGGAATGATAAATGGCAAATGAATTTGATGGGTTCATGGCCTATTTATAGTTTTTGGGGTGATTCTAGGATCAAGACATGTGTTGTGAAGGTTCCTAGGATGATAGCAGGTGGCAACACAGCTGTAACCAAGTCCTTGAAGCCCAAGGTCACGTTTTTAATTGGTTAGAAATGAGTAGAGTAGTCCCCAAGCAAAACAAAAATAAAAAAAAATATAATTCTGCAGATGCAGGCCACGCGGCCCGCGTAGGGTGTGGTCCAGAATCACGCGGCCCGCCTGGGCTCTGGTCCAGAAACATAAGTTTGGCAGATATGCGGTTCAGGTTCCTGCGCTTGCTAATTGCCATATTTGACACATCTAAGGCCCGCCAAGCCATTTTTAAGGCTCTACACGGTCACTAATGGTCAGAGGACTCACAATATGCCCGGAAGTATCTCAGATGTCGGTTCGTTTGGTCGTATGGTCACGTTATTCGTCGAATTACGACGAAACACGCATGGACGCGAAAAACGATCCAAATTACGCGACGAATGGAAATTTATCACGCCAAACACTAAAATAAAATATTTTAGTGCTTACATAAATTTTTGGGTGTCCGGGGATATTCAGAATGCGAGATATGCGCGAAAGTGCAAACTTGTGCACTTTTTGACACTTTTAGTCCCTGCATGACTTAAAAGTTTATTTTTGCGCATCAAACATCTCTAAGCCTATATCTAAGCTATACAAAGGATATTTAGGGCATGTTTAACTTAGGGCCATATTTCAGAAGGTCCGTTACCCTACGAATCGGCATACTTTTGCAGTTTGGCGCAATTAGTCCTTTAATTGCGCAAAGTAGCGCGAAACGTTGTATAATGATATCCAAGCCTTCGATAGCCCATAATGGACATCCCCGAATGTATGTCCAATTATTACGACGCTCCGGTTCTCTTAAAAGGTCCCCGAGAGGCGTAGATTCAAAAGTTGACGCTTTTGGTCCCTCTAATGCGCAAACTTGCGCATATCATCGTTTAATAGCATCGAAGCCTTATCTAGTCCATGTTAGGCATTCTCGAGAGTATTCTATTACATCACGATGCTTCGGGTTTGTTAAAAGGTCACTCAGAGGTAAGAATTAACATGTTGACACTTTTAACCCTTCGACGCACATACTTTCACATAATTACGCAAACGGCTCCTCTCGTCCAACAAGTGGCTCGTTTGTGAATACGGACATCGCATAAGGTCACTCAGAGGCCTAGTTTAGGCATGTTGACACTTTCAGTCCTTTTATAAACAAGGTTTTCGATTTTGACGAAATTAGTCCCTCATAGTCAATGTTTGACTTTATTAGGGTTCATTACACGTGTCACCACATCATTGGACACGATTTTACGAGGTGTTACATCAAGCCTCGAACCAAACACACTTTATTCTTTAACCATGAGCTCTTATTACCAACTTGTAACACCCTTACTATTTTAAGAGAGTTCTAGTACCAATAACGACAATTAGTTGTGCATTTACATATACATATCACATATAAAAATACAGGTTTATTAAAAACTTTTATAGTGAAAATTTTTTACAACAATGTAGTTGGGTTCGTCGTTTAAAAGTTACGACATAAGGCCATGCGGAAGCTTTAATCTCGTGTGTTTGGTTCTTCGATTAGCTTGATCATCATCCGGCATCCCGTAATATACCTATGATCAAAACCAACATGAAAGTTAGTTTTGATAGCGTAAAATGAGTTTAACTAAGTTCATAGCATCAACCAACTAAAACAAAATATATTTTTTTGTTTTATATTATATTTTTCTTTTCGGATTCATGCCTCTCGCGCCACGCGAGAGGCTTCTTCTCATCTTTCGCGTGCCGCGACATCCGTCGCGTGGCGCGCCAGATTTACCACACTCCCTCGCGTGGCGCGAGGGAGACCATTTTCCAGCAGGTCCATTCCTGGAACCTGCATATCTGCCAGCTATGGTTATTAATCGAAAAATCAAACTTTAAAGTGCCATAACTTTCGTTCTAGTTATCCGTTTTACACGATTCTTTTTCCTACGCGTCCGTAATTAAATTACGGGCCCGTTTATCACCTTGGTTTACATAAAAATCTGATTTATCCAATGTTGGCTCATAAATCCTTTAGGTGATTATTCGACCCGTTTGGCATTATTATTTCACTACATGCTCTAAAAAGAAAATAGTTAATTCCTATCATTTTACCCATCCCGGGCTTGTCAAACCTTAACGTTTTCGCTCCCATCCTAGAGTTTACGTAGGCGTTTACATTCACCGATTCATTTGTATCTATCTAAGCATTTAACCACAATTTACTTCTTAGTCTATTTTGACCCGTTTAGCGGACTTTAAGCATCTAAGCATCGAACTCGCTATTTTCTTTTCGAACCTCGTCTTTTCATGCTAAATAACTACTTATCTTCCACCACAACTATTTTTGTGGTGGATTTAACATAAGGAACCCAAAATCCCAAATTTTACCCTTCGCCTAGTCCTTTTTTCGCAATTGACTATTTCTAGACATTAAACCCACAAACGTTTTTGCCTATACTTTTTATATGTATCTAAGGGTTTCAAAATCAATAAACAAGTTTCTAAACAAACTCTAACGGTCGTTTACCCGGTTCGCCCGTTAAGGGCTTTTTGGTCAATTCTAGTCTCTTATTTTACGACGAAAGACTCTCACCAATTATTGACCAAATTAGCACTTTTAACTACAACATAATTATACGTACCTGGATCAGATCAATACATTGACCCGTTTTAATACTTTGTCTTGAAAATTTGATAATTCATAAGCCGCTTTATCCTGTAAGCATAAAACTCGACAAGTGCTTATTAGTCGATATTTGTCAAATGGTATCCACATTACCATTTGACCCGTTTTACTCTTTTTATTCATTAGGCTTACTTATAGTAACCGTTCAAAAACCCATTTTTATAATTAGTTTTTCATGGCTTATTTACCGTTCTATCTCTTTCACCATTAAACATGGTTTTTATCATTTATATTAGTTCCGACCCGTATTATTTCGCGTCGGGAACCATATCTTGAATATTATCCTTATTGTATTTGAAACTTATAGGATGAACATTTATTTTACTAAAAGGTGTAAGTTTCACTTACCTTGCATCCGGTTATGTCTTTTTTCCGCGTACTCGATCCGTTTGACTCGCTTCTTTCCCAAGTCTTCATCTAGCTTGGCTAGAGTCAAACTATCATCATCACAATTCGTAAGACGGTTAGATTAGTCATAATCGTTTACGACTATTCCATCCTACGGGTTTTATGTCGAATTTATCATTCGACCATATCAAAATTATCATTCGATCTAATCATTGTTCGGTTTGACTTTTTAAAAGTCAATTGACTTATCAACATATTCAAATGCACATTTGGTTCATTGAACTCACTTAGGCATATTTCATCCGAACTCTTAATGAAATCAAATTTTACACACAACCAAGTAGACCGCGATTTCATTCAAGCATTTCATATAACTGAAAATGGGCTGTTTTTGGTGACTTGTTTAACCTGTTTACAAGTCTTCAAACATTTTGATTTTTTTATGTGGCGTACCTCTCGGAGGGTTAGGCCTTGTGTTAAAATTTCAATATCTAACTCTTTACCAAAAATTTGTAAAAATTCATTTACTAAGCTGCAATCAGATTCGTCACTTCTGACTGCAGCTTACGGAAAAATTCATTAAAAATTCCTCGGTTATCCGATTGACGAAATTCCAATTGGAAATTCTTTTAATCGCTTAAAAATATCTACAGTAAAAATTTGAGATCATAACTAAATTCCTAAATTGAGTTATGATATTCGTAATGGGCTGCAAATTCTGCTAGAAAGCGCAACTTGAACTTTGATATGGAAAAATTCATAAAACGCTCAATTTTCGTCGAAAAAATGCGATTCCAGTGGGGTTTTAAAGATATTTCCTGGAATTACATTTTAGACTCAAGAAACACATGTTTTTGTCAAGTTTTTTTCAGGTTACAGCCAATACAAGTCGGCTGTAAATTCTGATCAGGAGCTCTTGGAATTCAGCTTTCAATTTAAGCATGTTATTGACATCATAACACTAATTTTTAGCCATTAAAACCCTAAAAACATCTCATACATGAATTTAGCATCAACAAAATCTGAATTTACTTGAGCTAGGCATGATTTCAATATATTCTTGTCTAGGGTTTACTCCTAAACACTATTTCACTTCAATATCATCCATACCACAATCATGCAACATCAATTTCGAATTTCTTATGTACATCAAGAATTCTCAACTTCATAAATATCAAAAATTCGACATACCTTACGATCCTCACGACTAGGTGATCGTTTCTATGTATTCATGCCTCGATTTGGGGCTTGAATCAAGCTTCAATTTGTTGATTTTGCTGAAGTTTGAGTTTGGCTCCCGTGGAGCTCTCTCTCTCTCTCTCCTGGTCGATCCTGCGCACACATAAGTGTGTGTTTCTTTTTTTATTTATTTAGTTAACTTTCAAGTTAACCCTTTTGGCCCCTCATGTTTAGTTTTGTTTCGAAAGAAGCTATAATTCGTTATTCATCACTTAATCACATATTATTAACTAGGTTAATTATTCCTAGTTAACTCAATGGGTTCGGGAAGTGATAACCCGTTTTATTTTATGTCCCGTTAATTCGGGCCTTCTATGTACTTTGTTTTCTCAAAGTATTTATTCTCATTTTAATTAATATTAGGTTTATGTATTTAAATCCTAATATTTACCGGGTTAATTTTTCCCACAAACGATATTTCACCCGTCATTACTATTAACGTGGTTTGATTACCAAACCCGTTTTTGGGGTGTTACAATAAGCATTGTGATTGGATTAAAAAGGTAAAGTAAATCGAATTTAGACCGTACAATCATAACGTATTAAATGCGACCCGACTAACTCAAATCTGTACCGTCAAGTCAAAACGTATTATATACGACCTGATTCATACATAGGAAATATTCAAAATAAAGCACGAAAGCGTACACCAAAATAACGCGCCGAAACGTATAGACAAACTCGAATTTATTCGAAAAAAGTATACCAAATATATGTCGAAATCTAGACAAACTCAAATATTGTATCGACTACATAGTGTGATTATGTATAGACCAACTCGAATTAATCGGAAAATCAAATATTTGGTGAAACGTAGACCAACTCGAATTTATACCAATACGTACTTATAAATAATCACACAACAATTTAACCTTTTTAGGTTAATGAACGATGATTTAAGGAAAAAACAGATTATATATACTCTCGAGGGGATTAAAGTGACAATTTTACAAAGTTCATAAAGAGTTAAGGGTTGAAAATTACAAAGATCCCGCTACAAAGATTCATGCGGTCGTCAAGCAGGTTGGAAAATGCCGTTTAAAGGCAATTATTTTTAGAGTAAAGTACATGGATGGTCCCTTTAGTTTACAAAAACTTTGGATTTGATCAATAGTTTTCCAAAAGTACACGGATGGTCTCTGTGGTTTACAAAAACTTTGGATTTGGTCCCTAGCTCCAAAAGTACACAGATGTTCCTGATGGTTTGCACTTTGTAACGCATTTAGTCCCCAACTTTGCCAAAAGTCACACAAATTGTCCATGTGGTTTGCACTTTGTAACACATTTAGTCCCTAACTTTGACATGTTGAAACCTTTAGCTGAGGACTAAATACGTTACAAAGCGCAAACCACATAGACCATCCGTGTACTTTTGAAAAGTTAGGGACCAAACTAAAAATTTTGGTAAACCAAATGAAAGTGAAACAGAGTTTAATCAGGTGTGTGAACGACATGATTTCAGTACTAAGAAAGTGAAATAGAGGTTGGGGAATCGTACCTATGATCGATTCATTCTCCATTTGCACATTGAACTCCATTGATCCGGTGGTGGTGTATGTGAACGCAGTGAAAAGAAGAAGAAGATGAGTGTGTGTGTAATTTGAGGGTGTCAGAATGTGAAGGGGAGAATATAAGGGTGCTCCTAAGATGTGGTCCTTAAGATTCATCGGTGAAATGACTTCCATACCCCTAAAAGTAACAGTCAACCTAACGGTTGACTAACGGTCTGCGGCAGAGTGTGATGAATTACCCACCTCAGGGTTTCATCTGGCAAAAAGTGAAAGATAGGGTTTCATCAGGCAATCTGGACCAAACCATAGGGTGGCAAATTGCACTTTACTAATAATTTGTAATATTTTGAGAAATCATAGTACTTTTTTTTGTCTTTTGTGTTTTTTTATTGTTTATAGTAAACTTAGGGTTTTTGCATTTTTGTAACAAATCTTTGGCTTGTTTTTTTTACCATTTTGTCACAAAAGTTAATCGGGTTTAGTTTTTTTTTTAGTTTTTGTTTTACGTTTTATTTTCTAGATTTGGTCGTTGTTTAGTTACTACTTAGCACAGTGTTTGGTGGTTACATTTGGTTATTTGGTTTTTATTTTCATTAAGCTGCTACCTAACATAGTGTTTGATAGTCACATTTGATCCCTTAAGGTTTCTTTACCCCCTCGACTTTCTAAGACATGCGATTGGTTTGATATTTTCCATATCTTTCCTTTCTTACACGTTTACAAGTGTGAACAACCAGATGAGATATGTACATTTAATATATATAAGATAACACATGACGGTTTAGGTCAAACAACATCGCATTCATATATTTATTATGTAAGTGATTTTTACATCAAGATGTGAATCAAGATAACGTAAAAGTCACCTTATACTAGATAAATAAAACCTCAAAGATACATAAAATGATATAGGGGATGGTTCAAATGAAAACCACTTTTAACGCGAAAACTCGAAAACTAACTAAAAAAAGCCTAAAAAACACACAAATTTTTTTTTTTTTTTTTTCAATTTTTTTAATAAAAATCGCTGGTTTTTATATATAAAAAAAAAAATTTTCAAAAAAAAAAAAAAAAAAAATTTTTTTGTGTAGTGCACATGTGTAATAATACACATGTGTAGTACAGATACACACATGTGCACTACACAAATTTTTTTTTTTTTGAAAATTTTTTTTTATATTAAAAAACCTGCGAAATTTGGTTTTGCAAAAAAAAAAAAAAAAATTTTTGTGTGTTTTTTAGGCTTTTTTTAATTAGTTTTCGAGTTAACTAGTGGTTTTCATTTGAACCTTCCCCAAATGATATATTACATGCATAATAATTACACAATCATCAAACTCATCATAAGAACTATTATTCGTTACATATAACTAATAATCACAACACACGAATAAATGGAAGACACGGTTTACAATATACATAGACATAAAACTACATTATAGTACAAGACTAGGATTTTGACCCGCCGCGCGTTGCGGCGGCGTCTAAAGTTAAAGTAACTCGTATTTATACTGTATATTTGACCCGACTCTTTACTTAAAAAAATTACATCGCCACCGAATGAAAACGTAGTATATTTGACCCGACTTGCTTTCAAATACAGTTTAGGAACGTACACAAAATAAGTAGAACATAGATAAAAAAAAGTATAATAATTTGTCCATGTTACGGTGTAAAGTCGTAAAAGTCATTTAAACCAAAGGAGGTGTAAAGTTATTAAGTAGAAGAGGTTAAGAAGGTCAAAGTTGTCAATTTCTAAAAGTTAGAAGTGAATGTTCAACTTACTTAAAGATAAAGGTTAATAGTATTTCATGTCAAAAAATTAAGTGTAAAGTGAAAAAACTTAAAAGTATAAAGAGTCTTTTTTGTTGGTTCAAAGCTTTAAAGAAAAGAAATGAAAAAGTAAAAAAAAAAAAAAAGTCAAAGTCAGTATATAAATAAATAGCCTCCACTAATGGCAAGTCTACAACTCGGTCAATAACAGCAAGCAATTTCTGTCTTTTATAAAGGATATAATTGTAATTTGTAAGCATCACCGACATTGCACTTTAAGATTATATAAATTGATGGTGATGGTGTGGACGATGTTTGTGAGGAGGTGGCGGTGGTGGATGGTGGTGATGAACATGAGGTGGCGGCAGTGGCGGACCCAGGAATTTTTCCATGGGGGTGCGGAACATTTTTAAAAATTTTAGGCCCCTATGCATGTAAGTAAAAAAATCGGTTCGTAACGGCTCGGGTCGGGTAATGTAAAACAAACGAACATCAAACTAAATTTATATAATCATCAAAAACATGTCAAACCTTATTACAAACATAATTAAAACGTCGACGCCCTACGGGTTTTCATTTTTTGAAATCTATCCAAAACATCATCTAAAACTAATTTCTTAAGCAATTCTTTGTCTATATAACATAAGTTCATCGCTCCATAACATAATGTTTCAATTTTAATTTTCAACTATTCAAGCCCTAGAAATCATAACGTAAGTTGTAATCACCCTAAAAATATATAAACAACATAATCACCCTAAAAATATCTAAACAACCATAAACAACGTCAAAACACACAAAATTTCAAACCTATTTAACAACTTTATCACCCTTTTTCTCCTATAATATCAACCAAAATCATTAAAATAACAAAGAAACTTACCCGTGTTCAGATTCCGGTTAGATTTGGTGTCAAACGACGGTGGTATGGTGGCTGATTACGGTGGTCGTCGGCTGCTGGACTGTTGTCGCTGGGTAACAACTTGATTACCCTTTTTTCTCCTATAATTTCTAAAGGTTTTGGGCTTTAATTATTTTATTATAGTTTGAAATATTATTGGGTTTGGTTAATGGGCTAAGACTTAGTGGGCTAGCTAGTTAGGAAGTATAAGTGGGTAAAGGTATTGATATTTGGGTTTAGTTAGTTAGGTATTAAAAGTTATATAACTTAGGAAGTATTTTTTTTTAAATAAGAGTTGCTAAAAAAATAAAAATATAAATTGATAACACTTTTTACCTAAGGGGTTTTAAATAAGAGTTACTAAAAAAAATAAAAATATAAATTGATAACACTTTTTACCTAAGGGGTGCGGAATAAAAATTTCAAGGGTGCGGTCGAAAAATTCCAAGGGGTGCGACCGAAAAATTCCAAGGGGTGCGGACGGGATTTTCGACGAAACTTAGCACTAAATTTTTTTTCCCCCGAGGGTGCGCCCGCCCACCTTGGGCTATGCTTGGGTCCGCCCCTGGGTGGCGGGAGTGGTGGTGGATGATGATGGTGGTGATGTGGTGGGGGAGGCGGTGGGTGGTGGTGTCCTTGTCTAGGCATATTTCTGTGGGTATATTATATCGTGATCGTAGTAGGTATGAAATAGAGCAAAGAGTTTGGGAATTTATATTGTGATGGTAGTTAGGTATGAGATTGAGCAAATAGTATGGGAATTTATTTATATGGCCCATTTAAGTCATTACTTAACATAGTGGTTTATACATATATATATATATTAATGGAAAGAAACCATACAGTGTGCAAAAATTAATACAATATAATAGAATATAATGCATTTTTATTGTAGCAATGTCATGTACACGGAGGTTACTAAACTCATAATCATCATCATCATCATCATACTCAGTATATCCCACCAATAGCAAAGCTAAGGTAGGGTCTGAGGAGGGTGAGATGTAGACAGCCTTACCTCTACCTTGTAGGAATAGAGAGGCTGCTTCCAATGAGACCCCCGGCTCAATACTAAACTCATAATGAAAATGTTATATTTTGGAGTCGTGGGTTTTGGCTATTTACGTTATTTACACAATACGAATAAATTCGTTAGTATATCGTTTATACTAAATAAACGATTCAAGTCAGTTTCTGGTAGAGTTCACGAACACGTCTAGCTACATATGCCGAGTTAGGGTTGGTTTGACAGGTTCACAAGTTAGCATGTTTAACCCATTTACTTATAAAAAAATTAAAGATAAGTAAGCAAATGTATTTTATGTCGTAGCTTTATTGGTTGGATGTTATGGCAACTTTAAATATATAAAATAGAAACGAGTATACTAATTTAGGGAAAAGATCAAATAGGAAGTTTATTTTGGCTAGGAAGTGTAGGAAGCAATAGGATTAGGACATGTGACAACATTTAAAATTAAGAAAAAAGGTATTTTAGTCAATTCAACCCTTTCTTCTTCCTTTTCAAAATCCAGTAACTTCAAAACCCACCATCTTCAACCATTTCTTCACTTTCTATCTCAATAACCACTACATTATAGTGCGATTTTCATCACCAATCAATGATTCAAACACCCGATCAACATGTTCTTCAGTTTCTTTTTAAGAAAACCCAGTTTAATTTCATAAAAAATCTCGTTTTTTCCGGTGATTTTGGAGATAATCACTCGATTCGTTCGATTCGAGCGCTGATAAGTGTTTGAATCATTCAAAATTCGTCAATTGTTGAAGAAATCACCTCGATCCATGTAAGAAATTCTTTAATTTCATTTTTACGATCTGAGTTTTTGATTTACTCATTGCGTTTTACGATCATGGCGGGGGTCCGGGGGCAGCGCCACTGGTAGCGGGGTCCCAGGGGCGGCAGCCCCTGGTGGGGTCCAAGGGGCAGAGCCCCTGGCTGGGGTTGATTAAATTTTCCAGAAATTTTTTTTTCTGATTAAATTGCTGTATTAAAAATCATCAGAAAAATTAATTTTCCAGAAATTGGCTCATTTCAAAAACAATAATTGGTAGACAATTCAGACAGTTCACAGTCACAGACAGTTCCCAGACAGTTTTATATGTCCATTACGTTTTAGAAATAAGAGAGTTTTATGTGTTTTCTGCTATTGCGTTTTAGAAAAAAAAACGCATTTTTAAGTGTTTATAGTCATTGCGTTTTAGGTAAAACACATTTTTAGGTGTTTTCAGTCCATTGCGTTTTAGAATGAGTCATTTTTAAGTGTTTTCTGGCCATTGCGTTTTACAAATAAGACATTTCTTTGTGTTTTTTGTGCATTATGTTTTAGGTAAAACACATTTTTATGTGTTTTTAGTCCATTGCGTTTTAGAAAGTACATTTTCTTTTGAGTTTTTAGGCTATTGCGTTTTAGAAATAAGACATTTCTTTGTGTTTTCTGGCCATTGCGTTTTACAAATAAGTCATTTCTTTGTGTTTTTTGGCATTGCGTTTTAGAAAAATGTCATTTTTTAGGTTTTTTTTTTCATTGCGTTTTACGTAACTGGGGGTTTTTCTATTGCGTTTTACGCAACTGGGTTTTTTTTTTTTTTTTTTTTTTTTAAATATAGCAATAGTATACTCGTTTTAAAGATAAAAAACGCTCGTTTTTTTGGTGCAATTTTTATAAAAAAATAATGTCGTATGAAAGAGTTATTAATTTTAAAAAATGGGGGGGAATTGGAGGAGAGAGAAACTATTGGCTTGGATTGACTAGAATGCCCCTAAACAAACTCACGCGCCTCTTTTCTTTCATTCAATTTCCCTGATTTAATCTTAGCCATTGATTAACTAAATGGATGGTCAAGATCACTTCCTAGCCAAATAAACTTCCTATTGTATCTCCACCCTACTAATTTATAGTTTAAACATATTTATTTTATACGCATTTGAATTTTTGTTCTAACTTTGCGATAGAGTATTGAAATAAAATGAAAAGAAATTTCATATAAATGGGTCGTATTAATGTCAATCCATCATAGTTTATGCTACGTTCCGCAATTCATCTAGCACGCTATTTGAGTTTCGTGTCAAATTTTTGGGCTCGTCATTTCAACCCACGAGGCCCGTATGAGTTTATACATACATACATACATACATACATACATACATACATACATACATACATACATATATAGAATCCAGTCAGGGTACGCCCACCTATATTTCAAGGTGGGTGGGCGCACCTCTTGAAAAAAATAAAATTTAGTGCTAAATTCCCGCTAAATCCCGAACGCACCCCTTAAAAATTTTCGTCCACACCCCTTGGAAATTTCGACCGTCCCCTTAAGAAAAAAATATTATTAATTTGTAAAAAAATTAAGTAAACACTGAATTTTTTTAAATACAACCTAAATAACTTTCCACTTAACTAATTAACTTTCACTTAACCCAATTAACTTTCTCTTAACCATTAACCCAATAAACACACCATAACTCAAGCCCAACCCAATCTAATAATCTAATTTGAACTAAAATAAAATATAATAACCCAACCCACCGCAATTTCGGCCACTAAACTCACGAAAACAATATCTCATCACTATTTTCGGGTATGGTTCGATTATTTTTTTGTTTTATTTGGATTTTTAGGAGAAATACAATTGTTAAAAAAAATTGAAATTTTAGTTGTTTTGTTGTTTTTTGAAACTTTAGTTGGTTGATTTTGTTGTTTTAGTTAAAGTTTAGTGTGTTTAAATGGTTAGTTAGAATAAATCAACAATTAAAACTAGGGCTTGATTTTAAAATTAAAGATTATGAAGTTTGGTGATGATTATTTAATTGTTTAGTGTTGAACATTAGTTGTATATGTTATATAGAGAAATACTTGCTTAGAAAAATAGCTCTAAATGTTTTTGATAGATTTCAAAAAAATGAAAACCTGTAGAGCAACATTTTAAATATGTTTTGATAACTATATAAATTGTAGCTTGATATTCTTTTGTTTTACATAATCTGACCCGAACCGACCCGATATGAACTGAATTTTTTTATATAGCTTGATAACGATGCCATGGTATGGGAGAGTGGTCCGATTCAAACTTTAAAACGCTTAAACATATTTTACGGGTTTTTCATTTGTGCTCGGGTTTAAGAATTAACATTAGTAAATCTACTCTTTTTGGGGTTGGGAATAGTGGGGAGGAGGTTGGTTTGAAAGCGGGATAGTTGAGTTGTCGGCCTGGGGCTACTCCATTTATGTATCGGATACAAGTTGGCGCAAATATGAATAGAATCTGTAACTGGGATCCGGTGGTGAAAGTGTTCAAAAATAGGTTGTCGAAGTGGAAATCAAGTGTGTTGTCTATTGGTGGGAGGGTGGTTTTAATTAAGTCCGTGTTGGAGAGTCTTCCATCTTATTATTTTTCTTTGTTTAAATCCCCGGTCGCGATTATAAACAAGCTTGAATCAATGAGCAAGAAGTTTTTGTGGGGTGGTAATTCAGAGGTTAATAAAATTCATTGGGTTGGGTGGGATTCAGTTACTCGTCCGAAAAATAACGGGGGTTTGGGATTAAGTAAACTGGATGTGAGTAATAATGCGCTTATTCTCAAATGGTTATAGAGCTATCGCACTGAGAATGATGCAATGTGGAGGAAAGTTATCGACGCCATCCATGGGTCTAAAAGAAGATGGGATTCGGTCCCTTGTAACAGTAAAGTGTCGGGGGTGTGGTCGAAAATTGTTGGCTGTGGTAATCGGCTGAAAGTAAACGAATCGTCTTTCAGTTATCACAGGAAAAGTGGGGAATGGTTTAACGATTAAGTTTTGGTTAGATGCGTGGTTAAATGGTACTCCTTTGAAGGTTTAGTTTCGAGCGCTCTTTCGGCTTGAACGGAACAAGTGGTGCGTTGTTACGGACAGAGTTGGCAGAAATGAGTTCGATGGAGTTATGAGTTGGGAGTGGAAAAATTACCCGAGTACTCCGCAGGAGACGGCTGAATTAATCGAATGTTCCAGGTTATTGGCTAACATCAGGTTGGATTCGAATGCAGACGCTTGGGACTGGAATAAAAGTAGGCTGCAGATTGTTAATGTGCAGGAAGCTAAAAAATGGATCAGAAGCGTTGGTATGGAAGACATTGGTCATTCGTTTCGATGGTGTAAATGGGTGCCGTTAAAGGGTAACATAATCTTGTGGCGAGCGGCTTTGGATAGGATCCCCACGAAGACTGCTCTTCGTAGAAGGAATGTTTGCGTAGGCGATTTTTTGTGTAGTCTGTGTGATGACAACAAGGAGACTGCAGTGCATCTGTATACGACTTGCCGATTTGCTGATGGGGTGTGGTGTGGTATTGCTAGTTGGCTGCATATACCACCAATCTTTCTATTCGATGTTTATGATCTGCAGCTTTATATCGATCAGTTGGAATGCTCGAGGGAGAAAAAGGAGTTAATGTACGACATTTTTATGATAACATGTTGGCGAATTTGGAAAGCGCGTAATGAGAAGGTTTTCAAGAGTACGAGTAGGAAGAGTTTTGAGATTGTTTCCGATATAAAATCGTTGGGTTATTTATGGTACAGGAGTCGGAGTAAACGTGGGTTAGTAGATTGGAAGGGATGGCAAGCGTTTCATTTTGATGTAATGTAATGTATCTTTTGTGGTTCGCGTTCATCCCCAGCTTGGTGATAGCGCGTTTTTTTGGTGTTTAATGAAGTTCGCCTTTCAAAAAAAAGCTAGCGGCCTAATATCTTTGAAAATATTCCGGATCCAGTGGCGGATCCAGCATTTTTTTCCACTGGGTTCACTTTTTAGGTGCTCGAGTTTTCGTCAAATAGACGTTAGAATTTCTGGTTGTTCCTGCCCTTAGTTCCTTGCTAAGAAGGGATCATTTGTTGATTGAAATCTCCAGTTTGGCGTTCAAAGTAAACTGATAAAAAGTTGACGATTCCTATTCAATCCAATAGCACTTTTTGAGAAGTCAGGTTAAGAAGACATCTAATTGTTATTTTAGTTTAGGTTTCGCAAAATCTAAGAACAAAACATTGTTATGAACTAGTCACAAGATCCATAATAAGTCGTTCACTCTTCCACCAGTATACAAATTCATGACAAAGCTTTTGATCAGAAACCAGATAAAACAAAAAAAAACTAATATAATATTCCAAGCACATAACAAAAATCTTAGGGTGAGAGGGGCACTCCCCTAAGAGGGGAGTCCCCTCTCTTACGCACACCCAATCAGGTTATGCCACGTCAACTCCCCTCTTAAACTCCTCTCACACCCCAATTTGATGGCGCCACTCCCCTCTTAGGGGAATTGTTTTTTTTTATTCAAAAAAAAAAAAAAGAAAAAAGAAAAACAATTGATTGGTTGGAAATTAGATTGGCCCCACCATCTCTCTCCTTCTTCATGCGGTGAACTCCCCCCGAGCTTGGTCCCCGATTTGCCTCACCGCACCAATGGCGGCGGTGTTCCCGCTAGGTGACTTGGGTCACCGAAAGGGGTTACCGCTGGTGCCCCGGACACCCTTAGTTATGATCCACTGAAATAAAGACTTCCAACATTCAAAATAGTTTTGCTAGTAAATACAAAAATCAACTACAAAGTAAGACTAAATTGTAAGATTAAATATATTATGTAACAATATTTAATCTATAGCCATTATAATCATTTACATAATAGAGATCAAAATATATTAGAACCTATTATTTAATTAGTTGGTAATTGTTGATGGACCATATTACCCTTAGTAACTAATTGGGTTTCCTCCTGGGTGCTTATATAAGGAGAATTATGTGGAGGTTAGAGGGTTACTCAGTTTCACAAACAGACACACCCCATAAGATCATAACATCAATTCGACCTCCTCTCCTATACCGATTCCCTTATCGGTTTTTCTTAGCCACCATCATCAGTCAGCACCCTAAGGAGGAACCAGACCAAGATGACAATCATGTCAACCTTAATGGCTGCGTCTCCATTGCTGGATTCTCTGCTAACCTGTGCTGATGCAACCAAAGGTATGTTTTCATGTTTTCCTTTATGTTTAAACAGAACTGAACCAACATGTGGTATCAGAGCATATGTTGATTAGTCAGTTTTGTTTTCGTATCCATAATTCTGGGATTGAAACTTGGAAAACAGAATTTTTCTTTGAAAATCTTATGAACAATCAAAATTTCGAAATCACTGTTTTTCGAAATATGGATTAATTATATGTTTCATGTTTTAACCGAAGTTTGGGTTAAAATTAGTTGGATTATGTTTATGACCGAAATCTGTTTTAGAAAAGCTTAAAAATTCAGGTTTCGGGTTCCAGAATCATGTTTTATGTTTTTAGGGTTCATAATGTTCTTATGATAAATTCGAATTTTCCTTTATGATTTGGAATTTGATTTGAATTGTATAATGTTTTTCCTAATTTGATCTTATTTTATCTAATAAGTTATTTTCGAAATATGTTAATGAGATAAACAATTATGATTTCGAAATTTACTGATAAAATTAGATCAATAATAAAATAGGAAACTATATCACAATTCATAATTTTCGAATTTTAGTTATGTTATCACAACAAACAGCAACTTATCGCATAAGATTGGATCACATAAAAAGATAATCTGATCGCATAAGATAATCGCACAAGATCAGATTACATAAGAGATGATCTGATCGCACAAGACATAACGGATCGCACAAGGCCTTATGGATCACACAAGTTACTTGGGCCTAACGGATCGCACAAGTCACTTGGGCCTAACGGATCGCACAAGTCACTTGGGCCTAACGGATCGCACAAGTCACTTGGGCCTAACGGATCGCACAAGTCACTTGGGTCTTATGGATCGCACAAGTCACTTGGGCCTTATGGATCGCACAAGTCTTTGGGCCTTACCGATCGCACAAGTCTTTGTGCATTACTGATCGCACAAGACTCGTGAAACGCACAATGCATTACTGATCGCACAAGATTTTTTTAAGTTCGATCCGCGCTAACGGGTGGTTTGCTATTAAATACTTGGTTTTGTTTATACTTAATTAATTTATAAGGATCAAATGATGTTTTACAAAACCAAAATAGCTTAACTTGAATGAGCTTCTGATATATCATTTCTGGCCAAAGCTGACTTGATACATCTACTTATCGTTCAAGTATTACGAAAGCTATGTTGTGTGTGCATCATAAGCATGAATGTCTTAATTTCTGGCCAAAGCTGATTTAATTCATTCATAGATGGCATACTCAACAAGTGCATAACTAAAGTGATTGTTTCAATTCTGGCCAAAGCTGATTTGTTACAACTACTTTGCACATATGCTTAAATGATTACACTTCTGGCCAAAGCTGTTTTGTTTTCGTTTAAGTAGAACTTTTTAGCTAAGTCTATTATTTTGATGTTAGTAATAGACATATCACAATCTCTTCACATAATGATCCTTAGCTTAATGATCCTTAATTAGTTTTTTATGATCATTTCGTCTGCCTTGTTCTTATTACCCATAATGTTACTCACTATAATTTTTTCTTCTTTATATCAATATCTCATCCACTCTAATTTTTAAACCTAAAATGTTTGCTTTATTTAAAGTTTCTATTAGAATTAGCTCTTAAATTAAATCCTTGATTATTTCCTAAGACACGATAATCCTATTGCTCTCTTCTGATAAAGATTATAAAGAAGAAAGTTAGAGCATGATGAATAGGACAAATCGAACATGATGTCTATTATGATAATCAAGAACTCTCTAACGTAAATGCTATAACTAAAGTTATTCCAGATTAAGTCTTTCCTGAGACTAATCTTTATTTATGGAATAATCACTAGAACTCCTAAGATGCATGCCTTAATTTGAAACTCTAAACTATAAAGTTAAGTGGTATATGTGAATACATTATAATGTACAAAACCATGACCCATAAAGTTAAGGGCTTACGCATGGAAATAAGTACATTTTTCCAGTACATTACATACTAAAATTTTCACTTGTACAATTTGATGCCTTATAAATCAACTATAACACTCAAGAAATACCAAAGTATAACGAGTGTGTTGATAAGCAACATATGTACAAAGAAATACATGTTTAACGCTGGAAAATAAGTTGTTATTCACCTTACAACCACTAATAGTTTAAAAGAGGATTGTTCTAAGGTCCATAGACAAATTACAAGTGCTAATTCCAACTTTAAGGTTCTTCAAGGGAAAATCTCACTGCATAACTATGTCATTAGGCTAGACATAAGCAACGAGACTATCCATTATTCTAAAAGAACAGTTGGGTAAATTAATGAGATAGTCACTTACTAATGATATTTAAGTCTGGTAATTTCAATATTCCAATTAACACATGATTAGTTGACTCTAGTTCCATACGTTTCCTTACCAGAACTTGACAAATAATTAACACGAGAGTTAGTGACAAAATTAAATGTTAAGGCTATAAGAACCATAATAAGCAGTCTTCTAACAAAGCTTTTCGATACATTACATGTTCTGATTATTAATCAGAATACAGTATCATTACTTAGGCTATGTCATGAAGGTTGTGAGGTTTGCATAGTCAACATAAAGTCACACTTATCTTAAACTCTCATCTTATTTGTTCTAAATATCTGGATAGAAACATTATTAAAATGAAACTAGATGATACCTTACATTTTCACAACTTTTGTTATCATGCAAATGAGAACTTGACAAAAGGAAAATGAGACTTATAAATTTCATCCATTATAACCGAAATTCATGAGACATCATGACTTTCTTAATGAGGATGATTATTCAACTAACCTCATTCTAAGTGATTTTAAATCATGACGTTAAAGCCCTAAGTATGACTTGGCTTAAGGAATAAGTATGGGTCCATCATAAGTCATTTTTGACATTCGTGGAACTTATTCCAAATGGAATATTCAGACATAATTCATTTATCATTTAAAAGACTATCAACTTGTATCTAAATTTTGTCGCATATGGCACACGTTCTTAGAAGAAATCTATTCATATATATACTTAATTAGATTTCTATTAGATATGTCCCTAAAGTTTCTTATGATATTTGGACATTAAAGAAATCAAATAAAGTCTAACGTATATATGATAGGTTCCCACGTCACGTAGCTCATTGAAACTTCTCTTGTAACATTCTAGAGATATTATAGATCAGTGGGAGCATTAAGTGTCTTAATAATAACTTGCAATAGTTGCAAGAGGTGGGGGAGTGAAAATTTTACATTACCTCAGTTTGCACCTCTTGTACAAGACACCGCTCCATCACGACACTGTTCTATCAATACTTGTCTCCTTAAAATCTAATGCTACTCTTACAAAAGTTTCATTGTTGCTTAATTGTGGGCACACTTAGATTTCTTACCTAAACTAACATAATTCTCAATAAGAGAAACTACAATGACTAACGTCATTAACTTGTTTCTCTATTAGAATTTATTGGTCGTTAAGCTTTGACCCTAAGCATGCTGAGTTCCTAAAGATTCCTAAGGTCAGTGGGAGCAGTCAAAGTCCTTATTATGATTTGCAAGGAATACAAGAGGCGGGGGGAAGAATGTCATTAAATTTCACTCCGAATTTAACTCCGATTACACCTCTTGTACACCATACTGCACCAACTCTTACAAACTTAGAATCATGAAAATGATAGCAACCTAACCAAGAGCTAATCCATAAAACTGAAACTTCTAATGAACCCAATAATCAACTCAGGAGGTCATCTAGGTTTAAAAGCCTACTAATTTTGATGATTACATAACCTCCCTAACTGAAGTTGAAATGGATTTTGGAAATGTTTACTGATCCTATCTCTTCAAATTAAGCCATTAGTGTCAATCAATATTCTTAATGGAATAAAACAGTTTTCTAGTAAGACTGATTTTATGTGTTCGTATAACGTTTGGGATTTGATTGAATTACCTAAGAGTGTTCATAACTAAATCAAATCCTAATATAAACGTTAAGACACTAAGAAGCATGATTGATTGTCAAAGGTTATACTCAGGAAGAGATAAATTATGAAAGAGTTTTTCTTACCTATCTAAAAAAAAAAAGATTTCTTTCAGGATCATCACTGTTCTAGTAGCTTATAATAGTTTAAAGCTACATTAGATGAACATTATAAACAATTTTTCCATAACAAATGGCTGACACATTTACATGTTCATTAGATAACAACCTAAAGTTCTAAATTGAAGGTTAAAGAACACTTTATTTGTAAGCCAATAAAATCCATGTATGGGTTAATGCAAACATCATAATGTGATGAAATCTTAACGTAATTATTTTCATCAACAACCAAGTGGATTAATGTACCTACCTCAAAATGAGTGGGAGCAACTAAGATAAACTTGTCTATATAGATGACATTCTTTTGACAAGTATGTGCTACATAAGTCAAAGTATCGTTAACACAAACTTTGATATAATAAATCTCAGAGATATCTCTTACGTGATTGATATCATAACATACTGAGATAGACCCAATGGGACATTAGTTCCGTTCCATAAGTTTAACATTAAATGGGTCCTTATATATGTAACAAACAATACTGCTCTCCTTTAGAGGATAATAGGATAAGTGAGATTATTTATTTACGCTTCATTAAATTAGAAGCCTTATGTAAGTTTAGGTCTATACTCGTTTAGATATTACTCACATTGCAACATACTAG
>JARYGA010033349.1:0-41491 GCA_030545235.1 Helianthus tuberosus | reverse complement strand
AATTATTATTTTAACAAGTAATTATAACTTGGAATATCATTGAAGATATGAAAGAAACGTAACTCAGAAACGTTAATTCTAAGGCAAGGCACGGCCCGTTCGTCTAATAGACCCTAGTACATTGTAGGTAGTCGTGTTTGCTGACGAGATTTGAGTTACGAGTACCGAAGACGCAAAACTGTGAGTTCATGTCCCCCTTTTCTTTAAACTGTTTTGTTTATTAACTTCGGGGGTGAAATACATGTTATAAAAGGATTACATACAAATACAATTGGTATGGTTATCCTAGGAAAGTACCATAGATCATGTGAATGGGTAGGCGGATACTTGAGACCATTAATCCTCGTATAAGGACCGAGGGGCATGAGTGATAGATCTATTTGGGTGTAGCGCCCACACCCATGAGGACCATGGTGGCCCATAGGGTGACTATGTCTTTCAGCCGGAAGCCCGGTACAAATTTGCTAGGTTTGAGTCTTCCTACACCGTCACACATATCAGTGGCCTTGCAAACCATTGGTGATCTTTTCCTTGTTTGCTTTTATACCGGGATTTACAAACATACATACATACACTGTTTACAAAGGTTTATACATACATATACGAAACACATGAACTCGCTCAACTTTTGTTGATGTTTTCAAATTACATGTATTTCAGGGAACTAAGTGGATCTGGCAGGTGTTTGCATGTTTTCAAGTTGTGTTATAAATAAAAGATGTCGTCCCAGTCATTAGGGTTTAGGAGATGTATCTTAATCCTGGGCGAGATACATGGTTCTAAACTCGGGTTTGTTTAAGATCTTTTGTCGAGTCTTAGTGAACTCTTTAAAACTTGTTGTGGTTTGTAACTTGAATTTGGTGTCAACATTTCAGACAAGTATGTTATGTTATTTTCAAACTTAGTTAATGGATAAACATTTTATGGTTTTATCATATAGCGTTGTTATGATTGAATGCTTTGGTATTAAGAAAGTCACACCAATAATCACGCTTCCGCAAAAGTCAGGGTGTGACAGCTTTGTATCAGAGCTTCGATCGTAGCGAACTAGGATTCTTTCTTGAGTCTAGACTACGATCATTAGGGCTCTCACGAAAATGTTTTCATAACATATTTTCATTTGCATACACGAAATGTCCAGATCCAGGAAACAAACATTTTTACAAATAAAAGACACAAAATACATTTCAAAGAATTCGTTTATAATTCAGTCTGAGAGACTGGGGAGTTAGTCTGAGAGACTAGCTGGGGCAGTCTGAGAGACTAGGTAGTTCAGTCTGAGAGACTGGGTAGTTCAGTCTGAGAGGCTGGGTAGTCTGAGAGACTAGTTGGGACGGTTTGAGAAACTGGGAGGTTTGGTCTAAGAGACTAGGTGGTTCAGTCTGATAGGCTGGGTGGGATAGTCTGGGAAGACCAGGAAGCATACATGCTTACATTGTTACTACCTACATGCTTATTTGATGATAGTTGATATATGTGCATATGTTGTGATTGTTTTGATTACAGACACCATGTCCTCATCTGAGAGTGAGTTGTCAGATACCGTAGACCCTATGGCCATAGTTTCGGACGATGAGATTGTCCTGGACCCTAAGGTTTTCACTTCTGACACTGAGAGTAGCGATGATGATGACTTTCAGCCTTTTGCTTTGCTAGATTTTGGCGATGTTATACCGCTAGCTGATGGGTTACCCGGCGAGGATCTATTTCTTGTTCCGATCCCCGATCCTTTGCCCCTTGCTGCATTTCCTCTCGAGGATTTGCCTTTTGATGCTTTGTCTGACGATGATATCGATCTTTTTATTGAGGGTCCCCCTGAGGGTGCCCATGGTGATGGCGCTCCAGTCGATGATGTCGTTGCTGTTCCACTTGTTGAGATTCCTGTCGTTGAGATTTCGTCTGATCATTCTGGTCCTGATTCATTCGAGTTTGTGTCATCTACTACTTTGCATGCACTGGGATTGCAGCGTTATCCCACCGATTCTGATTTTGACACGCCTATGTCTGTCGCACCTGTTCCTCCACAGGACTTCGAGTTTGATGATGAGTTCGATCCTGACATTTATCCTGAGCATGAGATTGACTTCATTCCCGAAGATCAGCTTTTTGATGTACCTGCTGATCTTGAGCTGGCACCAGCCGACCCTGAGCCTATGCTTGCACCCGAGCCTATACCTGCTCATGATCCTCTGCCTGAGCATGACCCTATTGGCATACCAGTTGTTGCACCACCTTTACCCGATCCGATCCCTACGGCCGCTGACCATGCTCCTTTTTCTGACCATATAGATCCCCGTTACGCATTCACCCACAATGGGTGGATAGAGGATGATGATGACATGCCTCCTTTCGTTGAGCCTGTTACTCCCCCACCTGCACCTACACATGCACCAGTTGACATTGCCCCGTTTCACCCACATGTGTCTGATATACACCGCACTGACCTGCCGATCACATTCTTACAAGATATCCCTCCACCCCGTCCAGGGGAAGGACCGTCTAGCCAGCCGTCTGGCCATGTTCCACCTGTGTCAGCAGCTTTTCCCTTCATGCCACAGTTTGCACATACTGCTCCTTTCACTTCTGCACCGTCGGGCGAGCCACTCATTTGGTTTCCGCCTAACACGATGCTAGTTTCTGATCCATACCATCCCTTCCACTACACTGGTTACACGAGGGATGAGCTACTCCTGTCCTTGCAGCTTCAGCAGGAGATTTTGTGTCGCAGAGTCATGGAGCTAGAGAGGATTCCACGTCCTCCACCATGTACATGTCAATCACCTTTCGCGACTCCACCTGCACCTCTTCTGCCATACCCAGATTTTGACGTTCGTTTTCTTACTATGGAGCAGCAGATTAGTTATCTGTTGCATCGCGTTCATGCTCTTGAGGAGGAGTTAGCGCATGTGCGTAGTTTGCTTTTCGTTCCTCCACCTCCTCCTCCACCATCAGCATAGTAGGTTTTTGGTTTTATGCAGGTAGCATACTTTTGGTGAGAGTGTCGCTATTGAGCCCAGATTGCACAGCCTTTTGAAGACCACTTTTTGACTTTTGAATGTTGTAGTTTGATAGACGATTTGGACAAGGGTGATGTGACCCTGTAGTCCCTTTTGATGTATGGTACATTGTAGAACATGTAAAACTGTAATCGTGGTCATTGATATATGAAAGCTCAATCGCAATATTCTCATTATATACGTTGTTGAATTACTTGTTTGTGTTATGATTGGGATGTTATGTGCTTACTTGCGTTGATAAATGTTATTACATACACGTACTGCATACTTATATATATAAGACCTGACCTATACAATCTTCCTTAGAAGATGCCTCCTCGAAGAGATAACCAGCTGCCTACAACCGAGGCTGAGTTACAAGAACGGACTTCACGAGTGATAGCACAACACGGGGCCTTACGCTCTGAGCATAGCGGGGGTACCTCGGGAAGCAACCCACCTCTTGGTAATGTTTAAGTCACTAAAGACACATTACGTTACATTTGGATATTCCATGTGCAATCGCTAATGCTTTATGTGAATGATGTTGCTTGTACAGGATGTACCTATAAGCAGTTCTTAGACTGTAAGCCTCTGAATTTCGAAGGCACCGGGGGTGCTGTAGCTTTTGTCAGATGGACGGAGAAAACTGATTCTGTGATAAGAATGAGCAAGTGTGCGCCGGAGCACCAGGTCACCTACATCTCTGGATTGTTCTTAGACGGAGCGTTGTCATGGTGGAATCTCCAAGTCCAGACCTTGGGAGAAGAGGCTGCATATGCCATGACATGGGATGAAATGAAGGAACTCATACGCAAGAAATACTGTTCGAGGGCCGAGATCCAAAAGTTAGAAACTGAATTCTGGAACCTCAAGATGGATGGTCCGAAGATTGTTGAATATGTGCAGAGATTTCACGACTTATCTCGCGTCGTTCCTTACATGGTTGATCTGGAATTCAAGCGCATTGAGCGTTTTATTTGGGGATTGGCACCCCAAATCATTAGCATGGTGACAACGTCGAAGCCTGCCACAATCACCAAGGCTATTGATCTGAGTGTAGCACTTACTGAAGAGGCGATCAGGTTGAACAAGTTTTCGATTTCTGACCCAAAGAAGAAGGAGACTCACGTTGAGTCATCCGGTGAGAAAAAAAGGAAGTTCTCAAATTTCAAGAAAGGTACCAACAGTGCTAACAAGAAGAAGGATGTGAGCCCACCAGCCGAAGTCAAGACTGGTGCTGAAAACAAAGGAAAAGGGTATATGGGCACCTTGCCCAAATGCGATGCATGTCAGTTGCATCACAATGGACGATGCCGAGCTGGAAAATGCGAGTCTTGTGGAAAGGTTGGTCATTCGAAGGAGACGTGCTGGGTTGGTACTGGTCGTGGTGGCCAGAGAGGTTATGGTAATGGAAACAATAACCGTGGTGGAAATGGGTATGGAAACCGCAATCAAGGAGGAAATGGCGGTAATGGTAAGCGTGGTAATTTTGGGAATCAAGCTGGTAGTGGAAACCGTGGAGCAAACAACAATCAAGGTGGTAATGGAAATGGTAATGGTCGGGGACCAGGGTGCTTTAACTATGGAGATATTGGGCACTTCAAGAGGGAATGCCCGAAAATCAACCAAGCTCAAGGAAGGGTTTTCAACATCGGAGCTAGGGAAGCTCGCCAGGATCCGAACGTAGTCACCGGTACGTTCCCTATCAACCAACGCTTTGCATCCGTACTGTTTGATACTGGTGCCGATTATAGTTTTGTATCCCTAGAATTTAAGAATATGCTTGGGTTGGTAGCTAGTAAGCTAGATTTTCCGTACTCGATAGAGCTAGCTAATGGAAAGCTAGTAGAAGCGAATGAAGTCATTAGAGGTTGCGTGATAGAACTGGGAGAGCACGAGTTTTCGCTTGATCTTCTACCCGTCGAGTTGGGAAGCTTTGACGTGGTAGTCGGAATGGATTGGTTGTCAAGCAACCGAGCAGAGATCGTATGTCACGAGAAGGTCATTCACATTCCGATGGCGAATGGAGAAACAATTGTGGTACATGGAGAGAAGCACGATACACCTCTAAGGATCATTAGTTGTTTGAAAGCCCAAAGATGTTTACAGAAAGGATGTGTTGCCTTCTTGGCACACATTGTGGACAAGGAAGCCGCTGAGCCAAAGCTAGAAGACATTCCAGTGGTGAAGGAATATCCTGAAGTCTTTCCCGAAGACTTGCCAGGATTGCCGCCGGAAAGACAAGTCGAGTTTCACATTGACTTAGTTCCAGGCGTGGCGCCTGTAGCCAAGGCACCTTACCGACTTGCGCCTTCAGAAATGCAAGAGTTGTCGACACAACTTCAGGAACTTTTGGACAAGGGATTTATCAGACCAAGCTTCTCGCCTTGGGGAGCTCCAGTTTTGTTTGTTAAGAAGAAAGACGGTAGTTTCCGCATGTGTATCGACTACCGCGAGCTGAACAAGTTGACCATTAAGAATTGGTATCCTTTGCCAAGGATTGATGACATGTTCGATCAATTACAAGATTCGAGTTTTTACTCCAAGATCGATCTTCGATCAGGTTATCACCAGTTGAGAATTCAAGAGGAGAGTATTCCAAAGACTGCCTTCAGAACTCGATATGGACATTACGAGTTCCTGGTTATGCCGTTTGGGTTGACAAACGCGCCAGCAGTGTTTATGGATTTGATGAATAGAGTCTGCAAGCCATATCTCGATAAATTTGTGATTGTGTTTATCGGTGATATTTTGATTTATTCAAAGACGAAGGAAGAACATGAGCAACATCTAAGAGCTATCTTAGAACTGCTCAAGGAAGAGAAATTGTACGCGAAGTTCTCGAAGTGCGAGTTCTGGTTACGCGAGGTTCGGTTCCTTGGTCACGTGGTTAACAAAGATGGAATTAATATGGATCCCACAAAGATCGAGGCAATCAAGAATTGGGAGACTCCGAAGACGCAAACCGAGATCCGTCAGTTTCTAGGTTTGGCAGGTTATTACCACAGATTTATTGAGGATTTTTTGAAAATCGCTCAGCCTTTGACCTCCCTCAGCAAAAGGACAAGAAGTACGAATAGGGAGATAAGCAAGAAGAAGCTTTTCAGTTGTTGAAGAACAAGCTTTGTGATGCACCCATCTTATCCCTACCCGAAGGCACTGATGACTTTGTGGTATATTGTGACACCTCGCGTCAGGGATTAGGTTGTGTATTGATGTAGCGTCAGAATGTTATAGCTTATGCTTCACGCCAGTTGAAGATTCATGAGAAAAATTACACCACGCATGATTTGGAATTAGGCGCAGTGGTGTTTGCATTAAAGATCTGGCGACATCACTTGTATGGCACCCGCTGTATGATCTTTACAGATCACAAGAGTTTACAGCATATATTCGATCAGAAGGAGCTTAATATGAGACAGCGCCGATGGGTGGAGCTGTTGAACGATTATGATTGCGAAATCAAGTACCACCCAGGGAAGGCGAATGTCGTAGCAGACGCCTTGAGTCGAAAAGAAAGAATTAAGCCCATAAGGGTTAGGGCTTTGGAAATGATTATTCAAACGGAAATCTCATTGCGCATTCGTGCCGCGCAGAGAGAAGCTCTTAAGAAGGAAAATCTTGTGGACCTATATCTCCGTGGGATGGAGAAACAGTTAGTACCCAATAAGGAAGGAACGTTGTGTTTCATGGGAAGAATTTGGGTTCCCCTCTTTGGTGGTCTTAGAGAAGTAATTTTCGATGAAGCTCACAAGTCAAGGTACTCAATCCATCCGGGATCGGATAAGATGTACCAAGATTTAAAGGATTTCTACTGGTGGCCAAGATTAAAAGGTGATGTTGCAACATATGTTGGCAAATGTTTGACTTGTGCCAAGGTAAAGGCCGAATATCAGAAGCCTTCAGGTCTTCTGCAACAACCTGAAATACCCATGTGGAAATGGGAGCAGATTTCAATGGATTTTATAACGAAGTTACCAAAGACACCCAGAGGTCATGATATGATTTGGGTAATCGTAGACCGTCTGACGAAATCTGCACACTTTTTGCCAATCAAGGAAAAAGACAACACTAGCAAGCTTGCTGAGCTGTACCTCAGAGAGATAGTTACACGACATGGAGTGCCTCTCTCGATTATCTCTGATAGAGACGGGAGATTTGTGTCAAGGATTTGGCAATCCTTCCAAGAAGCCTTTGGTTCTCAGTTAAATCTGAGTACTGCTTTTCACCCACAGACAGATGGCCAGAGCGAACGAACGATTCAAACGCTAGAAGATATGTTGCGAGCTTGCGTAATGGACTTGGGTGGCAGTTGGGACACTCACCTACCTTTGGTAGAGTTCTCGTACAACAACAGTTACCATGCAAGCATTCAAGTTGCACCGTTTGAAGCTCTTTACGGACGCAAGTGTCGATCACCATTATGCTGGGCAGACGCGGGTGATAGACAGCATGTTGGTCCCGAATTGGTTCAAGAGATGACAGACAAGATTATACAGATCCGAGAGCGCATCAAGGCGGCTCGTGATCGACAAAAGAGCTATGCGGACCAAAGGAGGAAACCTTTGGAGTTTCAAGTGGGAGATATGGTTTTATTAAAAGTTTCACCCTGGAAGGGTGTAGCACGCTTTGGGAAGCGTGGGAAGTTGAACCCGCGAGACATTGGACCGTTGAAAATCCTGGAGAGGATTGGTCTTGTAGCTTACAAGTTGGATCTACCCGCAGAACTGAATGGCGTTCATGATACTTTTCATGTATCTAATCTGAAAAAGAGTCCAACTCAAGAAACAGTTGTCATTCCCGCCGATGAAGTCCACATTGACGACACACTCCACTTTACCGAAGAACCTGTTGAGGTTACTGATTGGAAGATTAGCAAGACACGCAGGAGTAGTGTTAAACTCATTAAGGTTCGCTGGAACGCGCGTCACGGCCCAGAATTCACTTGGGAGCGTGAGGATCGCATGAAAGCGAAATACCCACATTTGTTCCCCAACTCCCCTGCAGCTAGTAGCAGAGCTAAAATTTCGGGACGAAATTTTCTTAACAGGGGGAGAATGTGACAACTGTCAAAAATCCAGGTATCCGTACAATTTAATTAACCATGATTAGTGCCTAATGACTGTGCTGAATTACAAATGACTGCTTTCTGATTTCTGCATCATACTTACATGTGCATCACATTTCATACTGTCACGTCATTTTTACATACAAACTTTAGTGACATAAACGATGCACAAAGCACGGTTAGCACAGTTAGCGGATAACTCAGAAAAATGCTGACGATGTTCAGTACATAGACAAACAGTGTTTTGAGACCCCGTATGGGCCAGAGTCAAGGTACTACACTAGTATAGTGTGTAGGAAAGTGAGAATCACAAAACTGCTTCACTAGATGATAGTTTAAGTGCCGGAAAGTGCCTAAAACCCACTTAAAGTGCTGAATTCAGCATTTTTCAGCAAAAATCAGCATTTTAACAAGTTTGTACCATGCAAAAATATGACTAAATGGTCCTGAATGCTTTCCTAAGTGTAGGGAATTAAAAGTGTCACAAAAGGGTACATAAAGAACACTAAACGGAATAGTTTGACACTTTAACGAACCGGTATCTAACCAAACAACCGGACACTACCTGAAACACCAAAGTTATACTAGAAGCATCGTTTTATTATTTCTGAGCTAGTTATGATCCCCAAACACCCTAACACACTATATAACACACAATATGCATGAACACTAACTAATACACTTAAATCCTAACTAGATCTCCTAACTATCATTAAACCTCAACTAAATACCCCCCCCCCCCATGGTGGACGGTCACAATGTGGCCCCACCCTTGATCCTTCTTGATCTTACTTGATCTTCCTTAGATATGATCAAGATCATGTTGTGTACTTAAGAAACACTTTACCCAATGGTTAAACCTTAAACATGGTTAAAAGTATAACCATGATAGATCATTCTCATTCATCAACACACACTACTCCCTCTCCTCCCTCTTCTCTCCCTCTCGGCCGTAAACAACAACATCATCATCATTCATCAATTTCCATCCAATCTCAAGTGATCACAAGGTGTTAGAAGCCAAGTTAGGAAGTGTGGAGCTTGTGGATCTTGAAGGACCTCTCCCAATTGCTTTTATCCATCACATTTGCCATCATCATCATCTTCTAGTGTTCTTCCCTAGCCCTTGTGCTAGTAGTAAGCTCCTTGTAACTTGTTTTTACTTCATATTGTGATGGTTAAAAGATGTTGAACATTGTTAATCTTGTAGAACACTAAATAACATAATCATGAATCTCTAACATAAGCTTATTAACATATGAATACATGTTGATTAGTGTTGATTTGCTTCTTGATGATTGATTATTTGTGTTAGTGATGTTAGACATCATAATAAACCTACTTGATTGTGATTAAACACACGATCTAGTAAGTTAAGGTGGTGATCTTGTGAAAGACCAAGATCATCATGCTTTATGTTTTCATGAACTTGAAAAATGAAAATGATTTTGTGAATGATGAAGTATGTAATATGTTACTAGTCATAAACTTGGATGATTTCAAAACTAGTTTTCCAAAGAAACCAAGTTAAATAACAAGATTTACATAGACTTGGTTCTTACTTGAACATACATTATTTTTGGTGATAAAACAAGTGTATAAACACTTGTGAAACAAGAAAATGTCATAAAGAAATGTTTTTTTGTAAAACATGTTTACAAGTTGTAAACATCTAAATTTTCCAAGAATGAGATTTTTAAAGAAGTAAACACACTTTAAAGGGTAACTAAACCTACTAAACACAATACCAAGTTACTACAAGTTTTTATGAAAGTTCAAGTTCATGATTATTATGTAGATAGCATTGTTTTGGCACTCGGTAAGTGTAGATTGATTGTTGATTGTTTGTGATGGTTTTAAAAAGAAAATGATATGCTTTGATAGCATGGACACCTCCATTTTTAGGGGAAACCATGGCAAAATTTTCTAAAAATATAAACACTTAGAAAAATATTTTCTAAACAAATATTTGCACGTGAGTTTTAACTATGGTTTTCAATATAAACCTTGCCATAGATTTTGTTACAAAAATACAAGTATTGGAGGTTGGTTTTTATAAATAAAAACCGATAAATATGTATTTAGAATATATATTTACATTAAAGACACTTTGTGTGTGATTATTTGTATACTTTGTGTATTGGTTATATTATTTTAGGATTTAAAGTAATATAACTTAACAAAATACCCAGAATTTACCGTCCAAAATAATACAAAAAATCACATGGAATACATATATAAGTTACCCACTTAATATTGTGAAACCGAACGCAAGAACGTAACTTACAAAATATTCCGAAAAATACCGTTATAAATATATTTTTGGTAAATAGTATTTTGGATACAACAAATGAAAATATGAATTTTGTAAATATTACCAAGTTATATCATATTTTCGACAAGGAGAAAATATATTATTTTTTGGAAGTAAAAATATATTTTCTTGAAGTATTTAGAAGATATATGATTTTTGGGAAAAATATATATTTTCTTGAAATACATTATTTTTGGACAAATAAGTTTATATATATTTTCTAAAGTGAGACTTGATAATATATTAATTTGGAACTACAAATAGTTTTACCAAAAGAAAGATTATGAATAATTTTTCTAAGTGATATTCCTTAAAACATGTGTTTTAGAAATAAATATTGGATATTTATTCAACATTTCGGAATAATCAAGTATGAGCATACGAAAATACATGTATGAGATACCCCCATCCTTGGGAAGGAAATATAAGTATAAGTACTTGAGAAGTATTAATACAAAACATTGCTTAACAATTATTCCAAAATTGAATAATTATTATTTTAACAAGTAATTATAACTTGGAATATCATTGAAGATATGAAAGAAACGTAACTCAGAAACGTTAATTCTAAGGCAAGGCACGGCCCGTTCGTCTAATAGACCCTAGTACATTGTAGGTAGTCGTGTTTGCTGACGAGATTTGAGTTACGAGTACCGAAGACGCAAAACAGTGAGTTCATGTCCCCCTTTTCTTTAAACTGTTTTGTTTATTAACTTCGGGGGTGAAATACATGTTATAAAAGGATTACATACAAATACAATTGGTATGGTTAGCCTAGGAAAGTACCATAGATCATGTGAATGGGTAGGCGGATACTTGAGACCATTAATCCTCATATAAGGACCAAGGGGCATGAGTGATAGATCTATTTGGGTGTAGCGAGCCCACACCCATGAGGACCAGGGTGGCCCATAGGGTGACTATGTCTTCCAGCCGAAAGCCCGGTACAAATTTGCTAGGTTTGAGTCTTCCTACACCTTCACACATATCAGTGGCCTTGCAAACCATTGGTGATCTTTTCCTTGTTTGCTTTCATACCGGGATTTACAAACATACATACATACACTGTTTACAAAGGTTTATACATACATATATGAAACACATGAACTCGCTCAACTTTTGTTGATGTTTTCAAATTACATGTATTTCAGGGAACTAAGTGGATCTGGCAGGTGTTTGAATGTTTTCAAGCTGCGTTATAAATAAAAGATGTCATCCCAGTCATTAGGGTTTAGGAGATGTATCTTAATCCTGGGCGAGATACATGGTTCTAAACTCGGGTTTGTTTAAGATCTTTTGTCGAGTCTTAGTGAACTCTTTAAAACTTGTTGTGGTTTGTAACTTGAATTTGGTGTCAACATTTCAGACAAGTATGTTATGTTATGTTATTTTCAAACTTAGTTAATGGATGAACATTTTATGGTTTTATCATATAGCGTTATTATGATTGAATGCTATGGTATTAAGAAAGTCACACCAATAATCACGCTTCCGCAAAAGTCAGGGTGTGACATTTAGTTACCGTTTCACACGCTACATCAATGGCGGTCCTGAGTTGAATAATGACTCAACGGTTGTATTTCTCTGCTATGGTTTTTTATTTTAAGCTAAAATTAGTGTTAACTCCTTATCAGGCTTACCTAATGCTTAATAATAAATGATTACTTGTCTAAGTGGGAAAATGTTATATTAAATATATTAATTATTTCTATTTAGGTCGCCATTATAATCATTTAAATTATATTATATCAAAATAATAAATTATACCTTACAATAATATTAGTTAGTAATTGTTGATGGACCATATTACCCATACTAACTAATAAATATTTCCCTTTGGGTGTATTTAAGGAGATCATTAGAGAGATTAAAGGGTTTAGACTCATAACATAACATCATTAGAATTCGCCCTCCTTTCTCTCCCAACAATCACGAGTTCATCACCTTACGAACTCAGAATCACCATCATTCATATACACCCTAAACGGGCACCAGATTAAGCTAACAATCATATCATCTACATCTATCCCTGCTGCAATTGTTAGATTACTAGGTATAGTTTTACATGTTTTCCATTATGTACTTATAAAACGGATCAACACATTAGGATTTGGGCATTAACGTTCTTGCGATTTGTGATTCACTTTTTTTCCAAATAGGGATTTTCCATCATTTAGATGTGATTAGACACAAAGATTTGAACTTGTGGATGAAAACATTGTGATTCTTATAATTGTGATTCTTATAATTCTTTATTATCGCTGTATTCTTAAAATGCAAAAACTATGTTTATACGAGGGTTTTTTTGCTGAGATTAATTCTGATATATTAGATATACTTGTTATGGCTCATGGCATTATAGTCTAGCAGCATTTTAGGGGTGGAATAAGGCTTAGGGATCATTAGGTCCTAGATTCGATTCCCACAAATAGGGGTTTTTCCAAATTTATTGGGTTTTCTTCTGAATTGGTGTATAAGCATTATTGCCTAATAGAGATGAATATGATCAGGCGGTTTCGGTAATAACATGATGATACTCAGGTTATCCGTCAGTGAACCAAATTTACCGTTCAAAAAATAAAGATATACTTGTTATGATATGTGTAAGAGGTTGTAACTAAAAATTCAATCAATCATATGAACTGTGTAAGTTTGGATTTTCAAACAAGTCAAAGAGTTGAAAATATTAACTATGGGTTCATTTGTCGTCCTAATAAAAGAAACATTATTCTGTAAAAAAACAATAATAACTAAGTATCTTCTATAACATATATAGAGTGTAAAGAATTTATATAGGTTGAGTTTGGGTTTATAAAACAATTGGCTCACTAACTCTCGGCGCTCACTAACTCTTCAAGATGCCCTTGCTCTTTTAAAACCTGAGACCTAGGTAGGCGTAGGTTTTGGTCCTGCTGAAGACGATTTTTTTAAACGCTTTTTTTCTAGAATTACACAAGTCATACCTCAAGATTTGGTTTGTTTCATATTCAACCCTCAAGGGTTTTTCTTCCATAAACTAATTTAAAAAAATCCTTTCACACTTACATTTTTAAGTTTATGTTTAGTGGCTATCGTTTTTTAGTCGCAGGTATTTACATACAAATTAATCTATAACTATAATTTCATAGCACACAGTAAGGCTGCATGGTGTGGGGAGCGTTCCCGCTTACTCCCGGAACGGCGCCGGTGGGAACACCATCCCCCCCCCCCTGTCGCCGTCCTCTCCGTCTCACTGGGGACGTTGGTGGCGGGCCACAAAAGGACAAAAACCAGCTCTCCCCCTCTCTCACACACCTATAAAAAAAATATATACATATACATTTTAGGTCCATCCCCCATTTCCATACGTCCATCCTCTTTGCTCCATCCTCACACCCATCCTACGTGGATCCTACGTGGCGGATCATCCTCCAAGGGAGAACCATCACCATACCGCATAGCCTAATCATGTTGGTTACTTCATTTACAAAATCGTTGCAGGAAGTGTTCAACCATGTGTTTATGAAAGGTTATAATTTAGACGTGTTTCCGAATAATATTGGATTAAATATGATTGTTAAAATAGTCGAGCATTACATCATGGCTTTCTTAACTAATTAACACGAGTTTCCAAAATAATCATGCTCTCTCTATATATATTGTTGGGTTAAAATAAAAAGGTAAAAAACAGTAGGAAGGAAATCAAACCACTAATCGAAGCACTTTCGGCGGTCACATACAGAGGAAGCAAGACCACAAGCGGTGGCGGTAGGTAAGTTGTAGAGAAAGAAGCTGAAAGCTTAAAATGAAGCATAACCCCAACAACAAAAAAACCCTTAAATACCTACAAACAAAACAACTTCCAAAGCCAAAAGTACAAACAAACGATGCACAATAAAACAATAAAGCAGAGAGTACAAGGAAACATAGCTAGGCTATGTTACAAATTGATAATGATAACTAGTATTAGGCATCACCTTGTTGCGGCGGGGTTAAACCGTGCTAAATAGCATCAATATCATACCCCCGTCAGTAACCACCAACACCAGAAAAACTAATAAAACAAAAAAAAATAGCGAAAAGTAGACGTAAAAACGTTGAACCACGCACGGCCATTGCGGCGTGTTAATGCGAAATGTAAAACATAAAAAATAACTAAGTCGTCGAGGACCCGTGCGTTACACCAGGGCTGATAAACGGAAAAAAGTAAACGTACAATCGTTGAAAAACACGCATGCAACGTGTTAACTCGCAAAATTTTGACCGAAATGTTTATAAAAATGAAAATTATAGGGACAAAGTTGAAAGTAAAAAGCGTTAGGTTAAAAGATAAAAAGTACAACGGTTAAAAGTAAAAAAAACTAAATTAATAAAAAAACAAAAAGATATTCACAAAGCATATTTTACAACCATCAATGTATAAATAACTTTTAATTAATTAAGTTATGTGTACAACTATGAGATGTTGATTATATCTATAAACATGGGTCAAAAAATAGAACCTAATCATGTTTATTCAATCATAACCTAAATATAGATACCAAGTTAGAGACACTTACTTGTAGGAGTGGTCATCTTTGAAGGCGAAGATAAGGCCATGATTCTCGTTATGGTACCTTGGGTTGATGGATCACCTTAAAGAGAATTTTAGTATTTTAGTATTGGTGTTCTTCTCAAGTTTTTCATCTCTTATGATCAGTATATATTTAACATCAAAATGAATGATGATCATGAATAGTGATCAGTTATGAAAACTCTTTACATTCTCTATTAAATGTACCTAAAGGGAAATCATAATTGCCCCTTACACTAATCAATAATCACAATTACTACCATCAAGTAATTGTCGGGGACTAGTTATGTCATATTGGTAATGTTACCAAATGATCCTTAAGGCCACATCAACGGGTTATTTCTAACATTCTCCCACTTGGCCGAGTGATCATTTGTGATAAGTATAAGTAAGTTTGGCCAAGTTAAAACATTAATTAATGTTTCAAATTGAAACTGTAACAGAAAAATACAGTCATTGAGTTATTGTCAACTCAAGACCCCCATTAATCATGTTACAATCCCAAATCAAAACATACGTAAATTTAAGACCAATATGACTAAGGTAAGCCCTTTAAAATTAATTGTATAATTATTGTTTATACGTCATTAGGTACACATATACGTATTTATAGACAAACAAATTTAAACAATTGAGGAAATTTAATAATAACTAATCATTCATATGTACGATATGCTATTATATAAGGCCTTTAGTAAAACCCGTCTTTATTATGAGCTCTTAAAAAGACTTTGGGTGTAGACCTAAGTTATCAGATCCGCAAGCATATCATGAATGTAAACGTATTCGATACGAATATTTAGTTTCCTAATCTTGTTCATAAACGAACAATAATTTTGTATCGAAGTTTAATGCAGCACCTCTCGAACTGTTACTGTTCGAGGAAATAAGGTAGCTGACTTTTCACAGTAAGTCTTCAATATAGTATTTATATGGAGTTAATAAGTTTATGAGTCCACTGATAAAATTTCAACAACATTTAGTGACAATTGCGTTGTTAATTAACAACATATTATGTCATTATAATTTAGGTTGTTGTTAACAGTTTCTTATGACTCCTCTATGAGATAGATTTGTCCGCAGACATAAGGATTACCCTAAATTGACTTTTAATTTCTTTTGAACATTATAAAATCAAGGTAAGAATAATCAACCTCTTCTTATAGTCTTTCTCGTTTCTTAAAGATATTGTAAGATGCTTCACATTAATCTAGAGTGGTCTAATGTTCATCAATGTGAGCAATATCTAAACTAGTATAGACTTGAACCTTCGTAAGGCTTTTAATTAATGAAGCATAAGGAAGTAATCTCATTTATCATTTTATCCTCTTAAGGAGAGCAATATCATTTGTTACACATGTAAGAGCCCGCTTTAGAGTAAAGCTTATGGGACGAAACTAATATCCCGTTGGATCTATCTTGGTATATTTTGATATCTCTCACATAAGTGGTATCTCCGAGATTCATTATATTAATGTATGTGTGAACAATTATTTGACTTATGTAACATATACTTATCTGTAACACCTCGGAAAAATCCCGTCCAATATAATAAAGACACGTGTCATAGACTTTAAACGTGTTATAAATCCGGATCATGTTGAAAGGTAACTAAGAAGATTAAAATGTCAACATGTTAATTATTACCTCTGAGTGATTTCTTTTACGTTACCGAACCTTGGTAAAATAATTATAAACTTTCATGAATATCTGATGGAGGACTTCACATGTATCCGGTTAAATCTCATAGTATCTAATTCAAAATTTCAAGATATGGGATCCTATGTGTTCATACGAAAATTTCTCCATTCTTGGCTTCTTTCAAAATTCCGAAACAACATATATGCATGGCAACACTTTCAAGATTGATCAGACCTGATCAAGTGGACCCATTGTGATGATAATGACTAAAGATACGAGTTATAAAAGATTGCATGGTCAAATGCTAAAAGTTCACAAGATTTTTGTCATCTGACAAGGCTTACGGACCGTAAAGGGTATGTCTTACAGACCGTAAGGCAGCATATCTGGGAGATGGAATTTAAATTACGGATACGAGCGCAAAACCTAAGGCTTACGGTCCGTAAGACCTGTAACTGGGCAGAAACATGGACAGCTGCCTGTTCAGCCAGTTCCACCGCCTTAGAAGGCTGGTTTTTGAATTCAGGGACTGAGCCAATAGATTTGCATGCATAGGGGACACCTGGGATGATCAGGAAGCACTTGTAGGCTTGTGTGGAATGATCGTGTGAGATTAAATTTCATATATAGAGAGCTCTTGTTGCAACACATGAACTTGCTCATTTAAAAAACATTTCTAAACCTTCTCTGGAGCCCTCTGGACTTCAAGCAAGATTCCCTAAGCTTCATATTCATGCTAAGAGCCTTTGTAAGCATTCTTAGCCTTCCTAATTCAAGTTTTATTAGTCTAATTACCAAAAGTCAAAGTCGTCGTAATTAAGCTTTGACTTAGTGATTAATCACTAATGGTCCAGTCATTTTTCGAATTGAAAGTGGCTATGAGTTGGTAATTGTGTGGGTAATAAACCCTTAAAAGGGCACCCTCTGATTTCCACTCTAACTAGGTCAATTGTCGGTCAAACTTATATTAAAAAGTCAACAGAAAGCTATTTTGCAAATAAATTCATAGTTAGCAATGTAGAAGCAATGAAACCTGTTTTAACACTTATATAACTTGGTAATTAATGTAAGAACATGTCTAAGCATGTTCAACCCGACAATTTTGAGCTTAGGCTCGGTTCGGAACCGAAAGTCGCAAAAGTAGACTTTTGCTTTGACTTTCAGTTCTGACCCGATTTAGCTTAGTTTAGATATGCCTTAGAGTTCCATTAGGACCAGGTTATAGGTTAGTATAACCCTCTGAGGTTATACAACTTGGTTCCTAATTAATCCGATTCATTTGCATGTTTCCGTTAAGTGCCTAAAATTGACCATTATGCCCTTTTGACCTTAAAACGAGAATTTTGAAAATGTGAGAGGACAGAAACCTTTGTTACTGATTTATAAACATGTCCTAAAAATTTGACATCATTTTAAACTCTAAATTAGGAGTTATGCTCAATATCGTAATTTGAAAGCTTTTTATTAATTAAACGGCATTATTAGCATAAAGCCTATCTAAACCCAAATTTTGACACCAAACCTTTTACCCACTGATGTAATATAATATTTTGGGATATTTGAAGATTTTTAATTATTTTTAAACTGATCATGGCATAGGGTTCTTGCTTTGATTCGGTAATTGTCGGGTATACCCTTTTTGCTAATAAAATAAGTTTTACGTAACATTTTGATACCAAACTTTTTGCTACTGATTTTATATGATAAATAAAATATTTTGAACTTTATAAACTGATTAAAAACTCAGATTTTCTATTATAACCTGATAATCGCTTAAAACCGACTTTTACGCGTTTTAAACGCATAGTATAGGTTAAAACTATTTTTGGCATATAAAACTTAATACCTACTGATGTTTTAAGTAAATTTTTATATTTTAACAGTAAGATAAAGTTTTGAACTCAGATTTCTAAATTTGACCTTTAAAGCTTATGTGAAATTACCAAAATCCCCTTACGGTGCATAATTTAGTTATAAATGATAAATTTCACATATACGCAATACCCTACTGATATAACTTATTAAATTAAATATTTTTACTGATCTTTTTAGACCAGAACCTCATATTAATATTTAACCTCTTTTATAATCCATAAAATGACCAAAATACCCCTACGGGGCTTAAATTGATTTTAAATCCGTTTTGGGCATAATGGAAGGTATGCTACTTATATCACAACATATTTAAGGCATGTTGACTTAGGAAACCTGTTCATGACTCATTTAGTTACCTGTTATGCAATTATCGCGTTCGGTACGGTTTATGTAACTAGTTTGCATAAATTAACCGAAACGGGTCAAACCTTATCATTTTCACTTCAAAATCCAGAATGTGTTTAGTTTGCCCATATTATACAGGTCTTCATACTTGTCGGGTCTAAACCACATTCTAATCCGGTCTTCGCTTAATCATGCGTTTTGAACCGTATACCTTTCTTTAAAACTAACCGGTCTAAGTTTAAATTTAAGTAAGACTCGTTAGGAATCTAATAGGTTATTAAAACCTTCATTCCAGATTTAGGAGCCCAGTAAAAGATATTTGCACTTGCTGATTTGTACGGCTGGGATAAATTTGTATAATTTGCTCAGGTAAATACTTTTAACTTATTTTCCCTTATACGGGCTTGGGGTACGGTATATAAATACCGCTTGGTCGGGTATTGAATTTTAATCGTATGAAGGTTAAATTATTGAAATAACCCGTTTAATTTGTTTTGTTTATTCTAAGCCTTTGGGGGGTTAATGACCATGTCCTGGATATCCTCGGCTCATTCATTGAAATGGCCACGACTTAAGCAAGGGGTGTAGGCATACACCTGCCGGTGCGTATGTAAAAATAATGTACCCACCTGTTCGAGAATAACTCGCCGTGGGATATATTATGTGGTGTGTCTATTAATCTTTAACCCGGTTTTCAACCCGGGCTACTGAACGTATAATAAACATGTAATTATTTAACAAGTTTATTTTTAAATAATTATCCCAAGTTATAAAAGATTATTTTATGCCTTGTGCATTCAAATCAATTTTCTTAAACATTTTCAAAAGGAGTCGGTTAATTGTATTTACCAGTGTAAACTGACGTATTTTCCAAAAAGGCTAAGTGCAGGTACTAGGCGGAATAGGCTGGCTACTCCTAGAATCAATAAAGAGTCTTGCAAGGTTAGATGTATATAAATCTGTTGAAAAATGTTCCTTTTAACTTTGATCCGCCTGTGGATCCCTTACAACCGTTTTTGTAATAATTGATATTACTTTCATTCGGTTTGTAATGTTGTTATTTTTAGTCTTCCGCTGTGTATTAAACTGTGATAAATTGTCTATGATGATATCAACTACGTCACGATACTCCCCACCGGGCCAACCGAAACTACGTGGAAATATCGGGGTGTGACAGGTTGGTATCAGAGCCACCATTGAGTGAATTAAACACTAGCCTTTTGTGTTTAATCTCAATGACACAGTTTGCACATTCCTCGACTTCCGAGTCTAGGCAAAGAACTTAGGACTAATCCTAATTCATTTTATTTTGCCCTTTATTGTTTCCTTTGTTGTTTCTTTTGTTTGTTTTGACAGGATCAACAAAATGCCGCCAAGGTTTCGAAGAGGAGGACGAGGCAAAGGGCCATTCAACGCCCCCAACTATCACGAGGCCGGACCTTCTCACCGGTGAACTCCGTCTGTTACAATGAGCACCAGTCCTCAAGAAGACTGGAGGACCTATTTGGAGCCCGCGAGGCGATCTGTCTCGCTAAGTTCATCACCCTCCTACCATCATTCCTTTGGGCCGCAATCGGAGAATGAGCCAGAAGATTCACACCACTCTTTCTTGTCGTTGCGGCGGTCAACCCCACATCGGGCCTTCCAGGACCCGATCCCGTATTTCCAGAGCCAGTTCAACCCTGCAAATCAGGTTGAAGAACCAATGGGTCATAACCCATTGGGCCCTGATGACCATTTTCCTAAAGCTCAGGACATGGAGATGGATGATGACCTGGATCCCGCTGAACCACCATCGGGGACACCGACTCACCCCATCGAGATTTCGGACGGGTCGTCTTTTCATGGATCACCTTATCGTGGTCCAGATAGCTATGAGGCAAGGTTTACCCAATACGACTGGATGTTTACTCCCTCTTACAACCCATCACAGCAGCAGCAGCAGCAGGATCCATCTGAGGATTCACGTTTTGTAGCGGTCACTCCACCGCCACCACCGCCTCCGGAGCCACCGAGGCGTAGGAGATCAGGAGCACGGATGTCCGTGCGAGGGGGATTCCATTTCAGCACCCCTCAGCATTTAAGTGGCAGTCATTACCCGCCACTATATGAAGACCCACAGATGGGTGGGCCTTCAAACCCCGTTTCTGAGGTGGACTCTGCGCCAGTCGCACCACCACCAATGGGTTATGATAACCCGATTCCTTCATACGCCGGTACAGCGGCGTATAACCCTTTTGAGCAGCCAGCCCATACTAACTACAACTACGCCGAAGTTGACCCATACCTTGTAGCGGCGAACTACAATGCTCTTCATCCCGAGGGGCCCTATGGAGTCCCGTATCAGACTGGGTACCCGACCTATGGGTACCAATACCCGCCACCTCCTCAACCTCCGCAGCATCAGCAGCCGCCACTGATACCGCCACCGCAGCAACAGGAGATTCTTCAAAGGTTGAGTCAGGTGGAACGGGAGGTTCAAGAAGAGCATAGGAGCCACCGGGGATTTCTCAAAGGTCTGGCGAATCTAATCAAGGGAAAGAAGAAAAGGGATTTTTGAAGGTTCCTTATTTATTTATTTGTATTGTAATTTCCTTGTTTCAATCAAGTCCCTGCGTGGACATCTATTTATGTATTCAGTCCCTGCGAGGACTTGTATTTTCAGTTTAGCCCCTGCGTGGGCAAGTCATTTCTGTTAAAGTCCCGTTTAGGGCAAATATGTACTCTTTTAATTTTAGTGGAATGTTTAATTAAAATTTTCATTTTTGTCATTATATGCATAAATATAAAATATGAAATAAATTAAAATATCATTCCTTTTAAAAATTAATTCTGCCATTATATATAAAAGAAAATCTTAAAGGCAAAACCTAGCCATGTGTCATTTTAAGACCGGGCCATGACGGTAGTTCCTTGTAAGATTCAAAATCCTTGTTAACATCAGAAAACATGTTAATACTCCTGGCAAATGTGATTCGATAAAATCACATAAGTCATCCTTATATTGGATCCTTCCAGTTCCTTTCTTATTATTTTAAACATCTATTAGTGATATAATGCCTACGGGCCATAATCATTGTCATATAAGACAAAAGACAGTTGTAGTCTATAACTCCCTGTCAAGAAAGGTAATAAACTATGATTCAATGCCTTAATGCCTCGATCATATAAGATCATGGCATGTAAGTTTAAATTGTCCCTGCGACCTGGCCTTTTGTGCCATCATAATATATTAATAAATTATGACTGAGGATAATTATAATGAAAAATCCTGAATGAATATACTTAATAAATAAACCAATATGCTTTATTAATTCCATGGTTAATAAAATTAACAAGATAACAATCATGTTATAAAATTCTGAATGAATCATTATTTTATGTAGCAATCAAGCTACATGGCAGAATCTGAAGAAATCAACAGTCACCCTGTAGAGAATCATGATACTACCAGAATCCATGTAACTGGTGCGGAACTTCAAGCATTGATTGATAATGCTGTTTCTAAAGCCATGGACAGGCAATTTAGAGAGTCTAGTGGTACACGTTCAAAGACTCACTCTGTAGCTCACAGTAAGCCACCTTCTAAATCTCATGAGTCGAATAAGGATGATGCCCAACACTCCTCAAATCAGCACAATATCCCATCTAAGAAGATTATATTTGATCAAGAGCCACGTGCAAAGACCTGTTCATATAAGTATTTCGTCTCTTGTAAGCCCAGAGATTTTACTGGGGAAAAAGGCGCCATTGATTGCATGACGTGGCTAGATGAGATGGATACGGTGGTCGATATTAGTGGATGTGCCGAGAAAGATATTGTGAAGTATGTTTCACAGTCGTTAAAAGAAGAAGCCCTAGCTTGGTGGAGGTCCTTAATCCAAGCTACTGGAAAGATTCCGTTATACAACTTAACATGGGCTCAGTTTGTTGCATTGATCAAAGAGAATTTATGTCCTCAACATGAAGTTGAGAAGATCGAGACTGACTTTCTGACATTGGTTATGAAGAACTTAGACTGTCAGGCATGTCTCACGAGTTTTAATACCATGTCTCGATTGGTTCCATACTTGGTGACATCGGAACCAAAGCGTATAGCCCGTTTCATTGGGGGTTTAGCCCCGGAGATCAAAGCGAGTGTGAAAGCATCAAGACCTACTATGTTTAGGTCAGTAGCTGATTTGTCATTATCTCTTACCCTTGATGCGATCAGGCAGAGATCGCTCAGGAATTCTGATGCTGGAAAGAGAAAACGTGAGGATGATAAGTCACACCGCTCAGATAAGAAGCACAAAGGGAACTCTGATCACAAGAAGAGTCCAGGGTTCAAGAAAGAGGACCAACAGTCGGGTGAGAAGCCCAAATGCAAGACCTGCAAGAAGCACCATTTGGGAAAGTGCAGGTACGAATCCAAGTCCCAATCACAACCAAGAGCCTGTCGGATCTGTAAGTCTTCTGAGCATAAGATGTTGGATTGTAAAAAGATTAAGGATGCAACTTGTTACAATTGTAACGAGAAAGGGCATATCAAGTCCAACTTCCCAAAGTATGCGAAGAAACCTGAAGAAGGCAAGAAGACCAATGCTCGGGTCTTCCAAATGAATGCATAAGAAGCGATCCAAAATGACAACGTGATAACAGTTACCTTTCTTATCAATGACGTTTATGCAAGGGTATTATTTGATTCGGGTGAAGATAAATCGTTTGTTGTTAATAAGTTTTGTAAGTTGTTAAATCTGCCTGTTAAAACCCTAAGCATAAAGTATGCAGTAAAGTTGGCCGATGGTACCATAGAAACTGCTTCAACCGTGTTAGATGGATGTTTCATATCCATTAGGAACCATTCTTTTCCATTGTCTTTGTTTCCTTTGAAATTAGCTGGTTTCGACATAGTAATTGGCATGGATTGGTTATCTCATAACCAAGCCCAGATTGTTTGTGACAAGAAGCAAGTGGTTATCAAGACTCCGTATGGTGAGCCACTCACCATACAAGGAGATACCCAGCATGGGTTGCCTAAGCAAGTGTCTATGCTTAAGGCGTCAAGGTGTTTGAAGAAGGGTTGTGTCATTTACATGGCACAAGTAACTATTGATGAACCAAAGCCCAAAGTTGAAGATATCCCTGTCATTTCTGAATATCCAGAAGTTTTCCCTGAAGAACTACCTGGTTTACCACCAGATAGGCAAGTGGAGTTCAGAATTGACATTATTCCTGGAGCAGCGCTAGTTGCAAGAGCACCTTACAGATTAGCACCGACTGAGATGAAAGAGTTGAGGACTCAACTGGATGAATTGTTGGCAAAAGGTTTTATCCGGCCTAGCTCATCTCCTTGGGGAGCACCGATTCTGTTTGTGAAGAAAAAGGATGGATCAATGCGTTTATGCATTGATTATCGAGAGCTGAACAAGGTTACAATTAAGAACAGATATCCATTGCCCAGGATCGATGATCTGTTCGATCAACTTCAAGGAGCAAGTTACTTCTCCAAGATTGACTTAAGATCAGGTTATCATCAGCTGAAGGTTTGAGATGAAGATGTGCATAAGACTGCATTCAGGACTCCTTATGGTCACTACGAGTTCTTAGTGATGCCTTTTGGGCTCACTAATGCACCATCAGCGTTCATGGATCTCATGAATCGCGTTTGCAGACCCTACTTGGACAAGTTTATCATCGTCTTCATTGATGACATTCTTATTTATTCGAAGAACCAGGCTGATCATGAGAAACACCTTCGTTGTATTCTTAAACTACTTCAGCAGGAAAAGCTCTACGCCAAGTTTTCAAAATGCGAGTTTTGGCTTCGTGAAGTCCAGTTTCTTGGACATGTGGTTAGTGAGCGTGGTATCCAGGTGGATCCCGCTAAAATTGAAGCTATCATGAATTGGCAAGAGCCGAAGATACCCACAGAGATTCGTAGCTTCTTGGGTCTGGCAGAATATTATAGGCGTTTTATTGAAAATTTCTCAAGGATTGCTGCAACCCTAACTTGGTTGACTAGGAAGAATATCAAGTTTGATTGGGGTCCTAAGCAACAAGAATCCTTTGAGATTCTTAAGCAGAAGTTGAGCAATGCTCCCGTGTTAACATTGCCTGAGGGAATAGAAGAGTTTGTGGTATACTGCGACGCATCACACACAGGTATGGGATGTGTGCTCATGCAGAAAGGCAAAGTTATTGCCTATGCTTCTCGACAATTAAAAGTGCACGAGAAGAATTACACCACCCACGACTTGGAATTGGGTGCCATTATGTTTGCACTAAAACTTTGGAGGTATTATTTATATGGTACCAAGTGTGTGATCCATTCTGATCATAAAAGCCTTCAACACTTGTTCAACCAGAAGGATCTAAACATGAGATAGCGTTGATGGATGGAGACACTGAATGATTATGATTGTGAAATCCGATATCATCCGGGTAAGGCGAATGTGGTCGTCGATGCTTTGAGCAGAAAGGAAAGGGTTAAGCCCATTAGAATCAATGCCAAGAGCATTGAATTGAAGAACAGTTTGAATGAAAGATTGATAGCTGTTCAGAAGGAAGCTGTATTGGAAGCCAATTATCAGAATGAAAAGTTGGGAGTAACTGCCGAGCAGTTTTCATATGGCAAGGATGGAATCCTAAGATTTAATGGAAGAATATGGGTTCCAATCTATGGAGGACTTCGGGACGTTTTCCTCCAAGAAGCCCATAGTTCCAAGTATTTTTGTTCACCCTGGTAGTGACAAGATGTACCAGGATTTAAAGGCAAATTATTGGTGGATATGCTTGAAGAAGTCTATAGCCACTTATGTGGCCAAATGTCTGACATGTGCTCAGGTTAAAGCCGAACACCAGAAGCCATCAGGTTTGCTGCAACAGCCTGAACTTCCCACCTGGAAGTGGGAAATGGTAACTATGGATTTCATCACTAAGTTACCAAAGACAAAGCGAGGAAATGATACTATCTGGGTTATAGTCGACAGATTGACCAAGTTAGCCTACTTCTTACCTATTAAGGAAACACACAGCTTAGATAAGTTAGCTCAGCTGTACGTGGATGAGATTGTATCTCTCCACGGAGTGCTAGTGTCTATTATCTCTGATAGGGACACGAGATATACATCGCACTTTTGGAAAAGCTTTCAGCAATCTTTGGGCACTCGATTAAACTTCAGCACTGCATATCATCCTCAGACGGATGGTCAGAGTGAGCGTACAATTCAAACACTGGAAGATATGCTAAGGGCTTGTGTTATTGATTTAGGTGGAAGTTGGGATGATCACCTTCCGTTGATTGAATTTTCATACAATAATAGTTATCATTCGAGTATTCAAGTTGCACCTTTTGAAGCTTTGTATGGAAAGAAGTGCAGGACGCCCGTTTGTTGGGCAGAAGTTGGAGATGTCTAAGTAACAGGACCTGATATAGTCCTGGAGACGACAGATAAGATTGTGCAGATACGTGATCGCCTCAAAGCTGCCAGGGATAGGCAGAAAAGCTACGCAGATAAAAGGCGTAAACCTCTGAAATTCGAGGTAGGTGACAAGGTGTTACTTAAGGTATCACCCTGGAAAGAGGTAATGCGATTTGGCAAGAAAGGCAAGTTAAGCCCCAGATACATAGGACCATTCGAGATCATCGAATGTGTCGGAACAGTGGCTTACAAGTTAAACCTGCCTGAAGAGCTCAGTGGAATTCATAATGTGTTCCACATCTGCAATCTGAAGAAATGTCTAGCCGATGAATTGCTAGCCATGTCACATAAGGACGTGCATATAGATGAGAGCTTAAGGTTTGTTGAAAAACCTTTGTCGATTGAGGATCGACAGGTTAAGAAGCTTCGAAAGAAGCACGTACCGATTGTAAAGGTTAAATGGGATGCGCGTAGAGGTCCCGAATATACATGGGAGGTTGAGTCCACAATGAAACAAAAGTACCCTCATTTATTTCAGTAAATCTCGAGGTCGAGATTTCTTTTAAGGGGGTGAGGATGTAACACCTCGGAAAAATCCCGTCCAATATAATAAAGACACGTGTCATAGACTTTAAACGTGTTATAAATCCGGATCATGTTGAAAGGTAACTAAGAAGATTAAAATGTCAACATGTTAATTATTACCTCTGAGTGATTTCTTTTACGTTACCGAACCTTGGTAAAATAATTATAAACTTTCATGAATATCTGATTGAGGACTTCACATGTATCCGGTTAAATCTCATAGTATCTAATTCAAAATTTCAAGATATGGGATCCTATGTGTTCATACAAAAATTTCTCCATTCTTGGCTTCTTTCAAAATTCCGAAACAACATATATGCATGGCAACACTTTCAAGATTGATCAGACCTGATCAAGTGGACCCATTGTGATGATAATGACTAAAGATACGAGTTATGAAAGATTGCATGGTCAAATGCTAAAAGTTCACAAGATTTTTGTCATCTGACAAGGCTTACGGACCGTAAAGGGTATGTCTTACGGACCGTAAGGCAACATATTTGGGCGATGAAATTTAAATTACGGATACGGACCGCAAAACCTAAGGCTTACGGTCCGTAAGACCTGTAACTGGGCAGAAACATGGACAGCTGCCTGTTCAGCCAGTTCCACCGCCTTAGAAGGCTGGTTTTCGAATTCAGGGACTGAGCCAATAGATTTGCATGCATAGGGGACACCTGGGATGATCAGGAAACACTTGTAGGCTTGTGTGGAATGATCTTGTGAGATTAAATTTCATATATATAGAGCTCTTGTTGCAACACATGAACTTTCTCATTTCAAAAACATTTCTAAACCTTCCTAATTCAAGTTTTATTAGTCTAATGACCAAAAGTCAAAGCCGTCGTAATTAAGCTTTGACTTACTGATTAATCACTAATGGTCCAGTCATTTTTCGAAGTGAAAGTGGCTATGAGTTGGTAATTATGTGGGTAATAAACCCTTAAAAGGGTACCATCTGATTTCCACTCTAACTATGTCAATTGTCGGTCAAACTTATATTAAAAAGTCAACAGAAAGCTATTTTGCAAATAAATTCATAATTAGAAATGTAGAAGCAATGAAACCTGTTTTAACACTTATATAACTTGGTAATTAATGTAAGAACATGTCTAAGCATGTTCAACCCGACAATTTTGAGTTTAGGCTCGGTTCGGAACCGAAAGTCGCAAAAGTAGACTTTTGCTTTGACTTTCAGTTCTGACCCGATTTAGCTTAGTTTAGATATGCCTAAGAGTTCCATTAGGACCAGGTTATAGTTTAGTATAACCCTCTGAGGTTATACAACTTGGTTCCTAATTAATCCGATTCATTTGCATGTTTCCGTTAAGTGCCTAAAATTGACCATTATGCCCTTTTGACCTTAAAACGAGAATTTTGAAAATGTGAGAGGACAGAAACCTTTGTTACTGATTTATAAACATGTCCTAAAAATTTGAGATCAGTTTAAAGTCTAAATTAGGAGTTATGCTCAATATCGTAATTTGAAAGCTTTTTATTAATTAAACGGCATTATTAGCATAAAGCCTATCTAAACCCAAATTTTGACACCAAACCTTTTACCCACTAATGTAATATAATATTTTGGGATTTTTGAATATTTTTAATTATTTTTAGACTGATCATGGCATAGGGCTCTTGCTTTGATTCGGTAATTGTCGGTTATACCCTTTTTGCTAATAAAATGAGTTTTACATAACATTTTGAAACCAAACTTTTTGCTACTGATTTTATATGATAAATAAAATATTTTGAACTTTATAAACTGATCAAAAACTCAGATTTTCTATTATAACCTGAAAATCGCTTAAAACCGACTTTTACGTGTTTTAAACGCATAGTATAGGTTAAAACTATTTTTGGCATATAAAACTTAATACCTACTGATGTTTTAAGTAAATTTTTATATTTTAACAGTAAGATAAAGTTTTGAACTCAGATTTCTAAATTTGACCTTTAAAGCTTATGTGAAATTACCAAAATGCCCCTACGGTGCATAATTTGGTTATAAATGATAAATTTCACATATACGCAATACCCTACTGATATAACTTATTAAATTTAATATTTTTACTGATCTTTTTAGACCAGAACCTCAGATTAATATTTAACCTCTTTTATAATCCTTAAAATGACCAAAATACCCCTACGGGGCTTAAATTGATTTTAAATCCGTTTTGGGCATAATGGAAGGTATCCTACTTATATCACAACATATTTAAGGCATGTTGACTTAGGAAACCTGTTCATGACTCATTTAGTTACCCGTTATGCAATTATCGCGTTCGGTACGGTTTATGTAACTAGTTTGCATAAATTAACTGAAACGGGTCAAACCTTATCATTTTCACTTCAAAATCCAGAATGTGTTTAGTTTGCCCATATTATACAGGTCTTCATACTTGTCGGGTCTAAACCACATTCTAATCCGGTCTTCGCTTAATCATGCGTTTTGAACCATATACCTTTCTTTAAAACTAACCGGTCTAAGTTTAAATTTAAGTAAGACCCGTTAGGAATCTAATAGGTTATTAAAACCTTCATTCCAGATTTAGGAGCCCAGTAAAAGATATTTGCACTTGCTTATTTGTACGGCTGGGATAAATTTGTATAATTTGCTCAGGTAAATACTTTTAACTTATTTTCCCTTATACGGGCTTGGGGTACGATATATAAAATACCGCTTGGTCGGGTATTGAATTTTAATCGTATGAAGGTTAAATTATTGAAATAACCCATTTAATCTGTTTTGTTTATTCTATGCCTTTGGGGGGTTAATGACCATGTCCAGGATATCCTCGGCTCATTCACTGAAATGGCCACGACTTAAGCATGGGGTGTAGGCATACACCTGCCGGTGCGTATGTAAAAATAATGTACCCACCTGTTCGAGAATAACTCGCCGTGGGATATATTATGTGGTGTGTCTATTAATCTTTAACCCAGTTTTCAACCCGGGCTACTGAACGTATAATAAACATGTAATTCTTTAACAAGTTTATTTTTAAATAATTATCCCAAGTTATAAAAGATTATTTTGTGCCTTGTGCATTCAAATCAATTTTCTTAAACATTTTCAAAACGAGTCGGTTAATTGTATTTACCAGTGTAAACTGACATATTTTCCAAAAAGGCTAAGTGCAGGTACTAGGCGGAATAGGCTGGCTACTCCTAGCATCAATAAAGAGTCTTGCAAGCTTAGATGTATATAAATCTGTTGAAAAATGTTCCTTTTAACTTTGATCCGCCTGTGGATCCCTTACAACCGTTTTTGTAATAATTGATATTACTTTCATTCGGTTTGTAATGTTGTTATTTTTAGTCTTCCGCTGTGTATTAAACTGTGATAAATTGTCTATGATGATATCAACTACGTCACGATACTCCCCACCGGGCCCACCGGAAATACGTGGAAATATCGGGGTGTGACATTATCAAAAGAATATCATTTATATAAGAACACGTTTACATTAATTGCTCCCACTCATCTTGAGGTGGGTATGTGACAACCCGAGGTTTCAAGGTCAGTGTCTTCGATTTTACGATTTTCTCGTTCTTGTTTTGTCTATCCATCCGACCCGTAACCCTGTTATACGTGCTAACATAATTGGTAGTTGTTCACTGTGTATATTGTTTGTTTGATTAAGAAACGTCACATGTAACTCGACCCAAACATAACATGTAACGCCAACTAATAAACTGTTGGACTAGGTCCAAATACTGATCCGTAATGTTGTATAGTATCGGCCCAAATCATTGTGTTGCACAATCGGCCCACACCACTGTTTGCTAAGCAAACCTTCATCGGCCCAACATGTCATTTGATTTCCTATTATGACCGGCCCAAACCTCCTATCCGTATAATAATATGTTACGTAGAGTGCATATGATTACTTGAGCAGTTGCAAACCCTAGTTACCCTCTAGCAACCGCCGGCAACCCCTACTCTCTCTCGAAGTTTTATTGCACCCTTGTGAGCATCTAATTTCCGGTAAGCACCTTCACACCGTACATTGTTGATGGTTGTGATGTCTTGTCTGTGATCTATTGGGTATTAGAAACTATAATTGCATGTTACGTAAATTAGGGTCTTGGTATCTTAAGAGTTAAGCCGATGGAGTGGATTATGTGTGTTAACAATCTGATGTTTTTTATTCTGGCATGCTCACTGATTGATCGATGATCTTGGTGGCCATGTGAATACTGGATAACCTAAATGATTTATGCATGAGATGTATTCAATAGTTAATTCGGTTGATCAGATTGTAAGTAAGCATGTGATGGCCATATATGTTGCTAGCAATTGATTGACTTATTAGGACTCATGTTAGTCAATTATATTAGTGGGATTATGATTGAAACTCATTGATCAATTGAATGTTAGAGCCTCATTGAACCACCGATGATGACCATTAAATATATATTAACCATTATCAATAACCTTGACCATTACTAGTTGCATGAATTGAAACTTTAACCTGTGATTGTCGGCCACTGGTCCCTTTGTGCATGTGACTTTAAAGTGCAATGAGCTAACAGGCTACCATGCAAATTAGTTGGGTTCATTTGTCAACACATAGGGTATCGGCCCGATATAATTGTCAGCCCACTAAGCACACCGGTTCAATAAGATAGTAATCGAAAATCATAGCCGGCCATGATTGTAAGGAGCATCTAAATGCAATTATTGTCACACGATTTGTTCTCTTGTTATGTCAATTCATGACATTAAGTGTCAGACTTTTGTGTGATTTCATTTAGCACGTCGGTCATTGACAAATTGCATGAGAAGTCATTATTGCTTGCATGTGGACTGTAAGTTCATTGAGTTTGTACAACGCCTATGTACTATTATTTGGAGATCACTGCTTAAATGCACACCATGATTACAACTTGTATGCAAACAACATGAACGTAAACTGACTTCGTATACATGAACATTATAGGCTTTGACTGATTTGGTGTGTGTGGGTTACTGGTCATACCGAGCAAAACTAAGGTGAGTTCACTACATTCGAGCATGCGTCCCAGTGGTTGGGGACAGTCAGTGGGTATCCCGTGGAGGGATAAGTCTTTTGGGTAAAAACGGGTATATTGGTTAATATTCTCACCTATCATTCTTGTAAGTCCCTTATGTTGTTACCTGGAGGGTAACGGGTATTAGTTGGTAGCGCTACTTAGGTTTGGCACCCTCACACCGCTCCTAGATAGGACGGAGGTGAACTAATGACCCAGTCGGGGCCCAGTACTAGATAGGAGTACGTGGGAAGGGCAGTCATGTATTTCAGGAGCCGTCTTGTTCGGAATTGAGATATTAACAATATTACTTGCATTGGTTATTGAACTGTTTTACATTCAACTAGTAACAAACGTTTTCTTAAACTATGAACTCGCCAGCTTTGTCTGATACACTTGTTACGTGCTCGCAGGTCGTTAGGTGATGGAAACAGGAGCTCGCTGGCTTGGGAGATATGGTGGTCATGGTCATACTGATGGACTCATTTAATAAACATCTACTTATTATGTTTGAATAGTATTTACTCTAAGATACATTAATGCTTCCGCTGAACTTGTGGTTTTTGAATAACTTATGATTGGAGTTTTATCATTATTAATTGATGGAACGTTATTTCAAACTTATGATTCAATGTAATTAGTGGCTCATTACTAGTGGTCACACGCCTAACAGGGACACTCCCTAGGTGGCATTTCGAGGGTGTGACAGGGTACATAAATCCACTTAATTCTTAAAGAAAAGAATTGCATTAAGATTTAATCACATTTTGATGCTTGCTTCAACCCATACATGGAAGTTATTGACATACAAAGTAAGTGTTCTTGACCTTCAGTTTAGAACGTTCAAGTTGTTTTATGAACATGTAAGTCTTTTAAGGAAAGTTGTTTTAATGTTCATATAATGTAGCTCTAAATGATTATGAGCAACTAGAACAACAATGATCCTCAAAGAAACATCTTGTAAGAAAGATAAGGTGATTCTTTGATAAATAATTCTCTTCTGAGCATAACCTTTAACAATCAATCATATTTTTAGCGTCTTAACGTTTGCATTTAGATTTTGTTTAGTGATGAACACCCTTAGGTAATTCAACCAAATCCCAAACGTTATTCTAACAAATAAAATAAATTTGCTAACAACAATTCTTATTCCACTTAGAAAATTGATTGATGCTAATGGCTTAATTAGAGGAGGTAGGACCAGTAAACTTTCCAATATCCATTTCAACTTCAGTTAAGGAGGATACATAATCATCAAAGTTAGTAGGCTTTTAAAACTAGATGGCCTCCTTAGTTGATTATTAGGTTTATTAAGAGTTTCAGTTTTATGGATTAACTCTTGCCTAAGTTGCTATCACTTTCATAATTCTAAGTGTGTGCAAGAGGTGTAATCGAAGTAAAATTTAATAGGTCTCTTCCCCCCGCCTCTTGCACTTCTGGAAAGTCCTGATAAGGACTTTTACTGCTCCCACTGACTTAGAAATATTTAACAATTTAGCATGCTTGTGGTCAACATTAGAAGACCAATAAATTCTAATAGAGAAACAAATTAATGAAGTTACTCATTGTAGTTTCTCTGTTTGAGGATTACAATTTTGGCAAGAAATCTGAGTGTGCCCACGTTTAAGCAACAATGAAACTTTTGTTAGAGTAGAAGTACATTCTTAAATAGAAAAGTTGTGACGGAGCAATGTCTTGTACAAGAGGTGCAAATTGAGGTAATAACAAGTTTTCATTCCCCTGCCTCTTGCAACTCTCGCAAATTAAGATTAAGACACTTAATACTCCCACTAACCTTTTAGATCTGTAGGAATGCTACAAGATAAGTTTCAATGATGTATGTGTTGTGGGAACATGTCATATATGTTAGACTTGATTTCCTTAATGTCCATATGTTATAAAAATTTTGGGGACATATTTAGAAGGAATCATAGTATATATGAATTAATTTCTTTAATACCTTTATTCATATAAGACATATTAAATACAAGTAAATATTATGATAAATGAATTATGTCTGAATATTCTATTTTGGGATAAGTTCCAATGAAATATAACTTCTAATGGAACTTAATTTATTCCCTTAGCCATTTAAATATTAAGGCTTGTAACACATGCTCATAAATCACTAAGAATGAGATTTGATAATATTTCATCCTTCATTAACCTAGTCATGATTTCTCATGAAAATTTGGTCTTAATGGATGGAATTTCTAAGTCTCATTTTTCTTTTGTTAAATTTTCATTTTCATGATAACAGAAGGTTGTGAAAAAATGTAGCATCATCTAGTTCTATCTTATAAGGTTTCTATCCAGATTGAGATGACAAATAATATGAGAGTTTAAGGTAAGAGTGACTTTGTTTTAAACATGCAAACCTCACAACTGTCATAATGTAGCTTTTACATTGATACTAAGTTCTGAATAATCTACAGAATATATAAGGTATCATAAAGCCCAATTATAAAACAGTTTATTATGGTTCTTATAGTCTTAACATAAAATTTTGCCACTAACTCTCATATTAATTATTTGTTGATTTCTGGTAAGGAAACGTATGGAACTAGAGTCAACCGGTCATGTGTTGGTTAGAATATTACCATTAGCAGACTTAAATATCATAAATATCTTACTACTTATCTTAGCCAGCTGTTCCATTGAATTATGGATAGTCTCGATGCTCATGCCTAGTTTAATGGCATAAACCTGCAGTGAGACTTTCCTTTGAAGAAACTTATAGCTGGAAGTAGTAGTTGTACACCATCTCTGAATCTTAAAAGGATCCTCATTCCAGGTTTAGTGGCGGTGAGATGAACAACATCTAATTTTCCAGTTTCATGCATTCCTTTTCCTAAACATGTAACAGTTCCAAAATTTTTATTTTTAAAATGAAATATATAAAAACTTATATTACTAAACGGATAAATCATGGGTAAATCGACTGTTAGAAATATGAAGTACCTAGACGGGCCTAGGAACCGTTTAATGATTAAATTATAAATACATTATATTTGAACATACTCCGTTTTTAATGAAACTTTGATCAAAATGTAGATAAGATTATTCTCGTTCTAATACCATATTCATTGTTTTATAAAACGTCATATTTTAGAAGTTATAAGCGCCAAACGAGTGAAGCAGCTGAATTAATTATAAAATAATAATAATAATAATAATAATAATAATAATAATAGTTAAAACTTAAATGAAAACAAGTGCACGTGTGAAGGTGAAAGATGCTAGTCAAAATTTTCGAATGTGCTGTACATTTCATTTAATGAACATGTATACATGTAGTAGAGTAGCTTGAAATTCAAGCTAAGGATTGTATAAATAGAGACAGATACTGAAGTTTTAAATTTGCTCAGTCTCACTCGATATCCCCCTACTCTCAAAGTATTATATTTATAATACTCTAAAGCCCTGCCCCGTTTTAAGTGTTGTAACCCCTGATCACTAAGTCAATACCCTGTCTGATTGATCTGGAACCCCGTAACGCATGTCAAGGCTCTGCCTGACTAAATTCGTTGGGGTTCTGTCTCGTGACGTAGGGATAAAATTGAATTGGGTTACTATACTTAATACGAGTATGTCACGACCCCCGACCACACCCTGGACGGGAGCCGCGAGTAGTCAGTGGTACCGGTGGTTATTTTAAAATCATTGCAGCGGAATTGTTCATCAGGACCGTGAGTTAGGAAAAATATCAGAGTTTTGAAACACCGGATTTTATTTATTAAACAGATGGGAGTAAACCCATGTTTTACAAAGGTAGCTTTAATATGGGATAAACCCGAATATATATAAAACAACATTTCTTGATTTAGTTTGATTGATGAAATAAGCCACTTCTTTAAGCCTTTTGGTGCCGTATCACAATTCTTATTCCGATCTACTGTAATCACCTGAAACGCGTTTTAAAAACATTTGGTCAGCAGGAAATACTGGTGAGTTCATTCATTTTGTATAAAAACACATTTGTTATAATTTATAGTATTAAGAACGATTACAATTGCCCCTATCTTATAATTAGCTGGTTCAGTTGTCACTCGACCGGATCTATGACTGTGGTCATACCACTATTGGGTTATTGGGTCCGTTCACCCAAAAGTGTCGTGTATCACTATTTAGGTCCTTTCACCTAAAAGTGATAAAACAGTAGTAATTGTGCACAATACCCTACTTACTGCCAGTAATTTAAGATAACAAAGACTTAATCCCTGTAAAATATAACTGGAAAACATTTAGGTATTGTAAAACACTTTGGATAAAAAGAGAATGACTCACATTATAAGCATGCAGTCTTGATTTAACAAGCCTCTTGATTCTATGTCTTCATCTTGTTTGATTGTGAGTGTATAGTTTAGAGTTTCTGGTAGTTAAATATTTAGTTTAACAGAGTGGAATACGTATTACTGTAAAACCCCATCAAACCTAACGATGGTCACGAGATCAGAACCTTAACGAAATTCACAAAGTATAGTCTTATTTAGACAGCACTTTGGCATTCGTTAGTTGATTTCCGAGTCGATCGGACAGAATATCGTATCGATGATTTTTGGTTAGAACATCAATGTATAGAGAGAAGAATAGAAGAAATGAGCAAAGAAAAATGAATCATAAGCTTCCTATTTATAGGTAGGAAATATGAAATTTCCAGGAAGTTTCCTATATATTTTTTTTAGGAAGTTACCTATACATTTTCTAGGAAGCTTCCTACCCACATATATATCCTTACACCTTCCTTGCACCTTCCTCATATATATCTATTTAGGTGTTTATTTACTTAGTTAATTAATCTTACTTAGCTGATTAATTAATCTTACTTAGCTTAATTAATCTTACTTAGCCGATTAATTAATCTTACTTAGCTGATTAATTAATCTTACTTAGCCGATTAATTAAATAGCTTACTTAGCTGTTAAGTTTTCTTTCCTTTTAAGTTTCCTTAGCTATTAAGTTTTCTTAACTGCTAAGTTTTCTTAACCACTAAGTTTACTTAACTATTAAGTTTACTTAGTTACGAAGTTTACTTAGCCATTAAGTTTTCTTAATCATTAAGGTTTCTTAACTACTAAGTTTACTTAACTGTTAAGCTGTCTTAACTACTAAGTTTACTTAATCATTAAGTTTTCTTAGACACAAAGTTAACTTAATTGTTAAGTTATTTTAACTACTATGTTTACTTAATCGCTAAGTATTTTGGTTTAACAGCTCCCTAGTTACGAGTTCTAATTTCTAGATACAATGGAACTCGTATTAGTGTATTAACTCATTTCAACTTTTAACGATAATCACGAGATCGAAACCCTCACAACGAATGACAAAGTATAGCCAGATATTGGCAGCACTTAAACATCCATTGGATCAGTTTTAATCGATCGGATACAGCATCGTGTCAGTGATTAGAGTTGTTACTCTGATAACGAGTAGAGTTTCGGGATTTAGAAGTTCTGACATTAGAATGACAGAACAAGAGAGCAAGAGAAAGAAAAGAATTGAACGCTTTGAAATGAAACCATCGGCTGCTATTTATAGGCTGAAATAGGGGCGAGTCGCGGCCCGCGAAGCATATCAGCTTCTCCTTCGCGGCCCGCGAGGGAGTCTGGGTTGGTGTGAAGGTTGCTGAGTCATGGCGTGGTCTTGACACGTGGACGACACGTGTCCCTCATGCTTATCCGGAAACCACAGGTCTGTCGCGCCCCGCGAAGACGGCGGCGACAGATGAAAATTATTGTTTTTCTTGGATTTTTATGAAAAGTAAGGTTCTACGGGTTCGGGTTTTCACTTACGGGGCGGTTTAGGACATTTTTGTGTGAGTCGTTACATCCTCCCCACCTTGTTTAAAATCTCGTCCTCGAGATTTACTAGAACAATTATGGATATTTTTTTTCATCTCTGACTCTAGTTCCCAAGTATATTCTGGTCCTTTGAATTCCACCTTACTTTGACCAGAACCATTCTCTTTGCTTTGAGATTCTTATCTTTGACTTGTAAGGTCTTTCAATTCATTTACCTCTATATCTTGAAGAGGTATAATTTAAATATTTGTCAGTTAAGTATTTCCTTAAGTTTTATACATGAAATAAATCATGTATACCTGCCATTTTCTTTGGAAATTTTAACTGATAAGCTACTGGTCCAATTCTTTTGATAATTTCAAACGATCCAACAAATCTCGGGCTTAGCTTTTCTTTCTTACTGAATCTGACTATTCCTTTTCATGGAGAGATTTTTAGTAGTATTCTTTCTCTGATTTGAATTTCTAATGGTTTGCCGATCTCCTGGCCCGATAGTTGCTTTTCTCATATTTCTGCTCGACATAATGGATGGTACCTTCATCCATAAAGTGCTTCAAACGGGCAATACTAATACTTGAAAAATCTTATGGGTGATAGTCCCACTTTCACCAATATTTATTGCACTTGTACTTAGCACATCTTTCTATGTTTTATAGTGTTCCTTTACACTACTCAAAATAAGTCGAGTTAAAATTTTCCCAGAAATGAGAAGTGAAATGACTATCTTAGTTTAATACAATAGATAAAAGGATTCTATGTAATGAGACTATTTTATTCCTACACAACTTAACTAAGCGTTTTATACTAAAAGGTTCCTTTCATTGGTAGGGATTTGAGCAGACTTGATTAGTTGATCCACAATCACCCAGATTGTGTCGTCTCTTGTTTTGGGTAATTTGGTAACAATATCCATTGTTATCAATCTCATTTCCATACTGATGTCGTTGAGGTAAACCTAAAGGGTTCTAATGTTTAGTTTTAAATTGCTAATAAACTAAATACTTGTAACTTGCTACATCATTCTTCATTCCTATCTATCCTCAATTCTTTTTCAAACATTGATACCCCTTTTAATGATGCATCATATACTTAGTCTTATGAGCTTTCCTAGGAATTAGGTATGTTTCCTTATATAGGTTTCCAAATTCTTTATGGAATTTCCAAATTCCATCAGTTTCTTTTTCTGATTCCTTCATTTTCCTTTATGATCATCCTTGATTGCTGTTTCTTGGGTACTCTTTAATTGTTCCATTAAATTTATCTGTAAATTTAATCTAAGAGCACGTACTTGTTTCGGCTTCTTATGAAACTTATGACTTAAAGCATCAACTACTACATTAGTCTTAACTTTTGGAATATAACAATCGGTGTTGTTCCTAGTCTCAGATGAATTCTGAGTTTCTCCTCACGATTGGGTGATAGTCCAAGTAGATCCTCTGGGAAAACGTCGGTTGGAATTTCTTTCAGTTCCATGCCTCTAGTGTTAATGAATTCCGAGACCATATACGCTATGTCTTACTTTCATGTATAACTCGCAGCTTTCATAACAGAGACGAACTTTGTCGGCTGGTCTGTCTTGTCTCCTTGTGGTCACTTCTCCGGTTGGCTTGCAAATCTCAACCTAATTCAGCAATCACCTCAGGAATCATCGTTGCCATTTGTTCCTTTTTATGAAGCAGACAGAATTTTCCTTTCTGTCAGTTCTTTTCATTCTTTCCATTTCATGGCATACGTCGTGATCATGTGTTTTGAAGATCGGGTCTTACTATCTTAATGTCTAAATTTTGAAGCATACATTACTTCATTCTTCTTAACATATAACTTTAGTCTTTTGCAGTCCATGTATTTCGTAACAGCTTCTTTATTACTGGTAATCTTAGTAGGACTATAGGTGAAGAGTCTTTGTAAGTGCATCTATTCGTTGTTACTTTTATCTTTGCAAGAGTTCTTAAAGAAAGTAGAATTACTCTTATTAGCGTAAGTTTGTAGACGTTTTGTGCCTAGCACGATTTTTAGTTACAAGTTTCCTACTGCGTTAATAAGGTAATGCAAAGGGAATTCTTATACTTTCGATGGCGTCCCAACTTAAAGGGTTCCTGTCGTTTATATTGTCGCACGAGTTACGAGACTGATAATCAAACGAAATAATGTTTGATATCTGAATTATAGATGTATACGAGAGATTCCTGATAAAGAATTCTAGAATTATCATTGACACACATGCTCGTGATTTATGCTAAATTGTCAATCCTTATGGTTTTTGGATTTCCTTATAGATATACATATTTATATAATCATATATTTCACATATTGTAATATACATACCATTTATAAGGTCAATGTATTTAACAGATTCATATTTCCAAAAACAAGTCAGATATCAGGTCATGATACTATTTAGGGAATTTTGTCACTTGTTTGACATCTTATACACCCCATCTTACCCGGTTCTCGCCGGAGAGGTAATTATCATTGTATTTCCCATAAATAGAATTTTCTCAATTCATGATTTTGAAAAAGCATCCTTTATTAGGACTTTCATCAGAGAACAAGGAATTTAGTATTCAAATGACGGATCATATTCCAGAACCCCGTAGTACCAATAAATAAGAAATAACAGTGGCCAAGTGTTATTGCTTATTTACCAAACTTGCAACGTTCTAGTCATCATCCTCACGGCATACCAATACCCATTTCATTTTATCAAAGCAAGTAATTAGCTTATCACGAAGCTTATACTAAGGCATTTTTCTTAGGTTCAAGTCTAAATACTCTTCTGGGTGCTACCAGTTAATAACAATTTCCTAACTCTACCGTTCAAGCTTAGGTATTATTACAACACCCAATTGCTTAAACCAGTGGCTTGGCTCTGATACAACTTTCTGTCACGACCCCCGACCACACCCTGGACGGGAGGCGCGAGCAGTCAAGTGGTACCGGTGGTTATTTTAAAATCATTGCAGCGGAATTGTTCATCAGGACCGTGAGTTAGGAAAAATATCAGAGTTTTGAAACACCGGATTTTATTTATTAAACAGATGGGAGTAAACCCGTGTTTTACAAAGGTAGCTTTATTATGGGATAAACCCGAATATATATAAAACAACATTTCTTGATTTAGTTTGATTGATGAAATAAGCCACTTCTTTAAGCCTTTCGGTGTCGTATCACAATTCTTATTCCGATCTACTGTAATCACCTGAAACGCGTTTTAAAAACATTTGGTCAGCAGGAAATACTAGTGAGTTCATTCATTTTGTATAAAAACACATTTACTATAATTTACAGTATTAAGAGCGATTACAATTGCTCCTATCTTATAATTAGCTGGTTCAGTTGTCACTCGACAGGATCTATGACTGTGGCCATACCACTATTGGGTTCGTTCACCCAAAAGTGTCGTGTATCACTATTTAGGTCCTTTCACCTAAAAGTGATAAAACAGTAGTAATTGTGCACAATACCCCACTTACTGCCAGTAATTTAAGATAACAAAGACTTAATCCCTGTAAAATATAACTGGAAAACATTTAGGTATTGTAAAACACTTTGGATAAAAAGAGAATGACTCACATTATAAGCATGCAGTCTAGATTTAACAAGCCTCTTGATTCTATGTCTTCATCTTGTTTGATTGTGAGTGTATAGTTTAGAGTTTCTGGCAGTTAAACATTTAGTTTAACAGAGTGGAATACGTATTAACGTAAAACCCCATCAAACCTAACGATGGTCACGAGATCAGAACCTTAACGAAATTCACAAAGTATAGTCTTATTTAGACAGCACTTTGTCATTCGTTAGTTGATTTTCGAATGATCGGACAGAATATCGTATCGGTGATTTTTGGTTAGAACACCAAAGTATAGAGAGAAGAATAGAAGAAATGAGCAAA